>PVHP010024338.1:0-26532 GCA_004024765.1 Zapus hudsonius
TGTTGGGCCTGGCCTTCAGGAGCACTCTCTGATCCTTCGTTCTTTTCCCCACTCTCACTATTCTGGTAATTCTGCTGGTAATTACGTGGAGGACCCCTACGACGTGGATAGCGTCTGTAATGGTTACGGTCTGCTGCGTATTTACTGCCTTGAACTGGAACTCCACCAGGGCCTGTAACATTTGCGGCCTCCGCACCCTACAAAAGCCATTATTTATTGATTATTGATAGTGATAAAGAAAAACTGAATACTTTCAACAAATTAAAACACAAAGCCAGGGAGAAAACAATTAAAAACCCAAGGAAAAAAAAAGGGGGGGGGGACTAGGGTGTTTTGTCTGCAAGGCCCAGGGGTGCACAGAAATGACTGAATTATCAGCTCCTCACTGTTCTGAAGAGACTGCTCTCTAACTGCAGCCAGCACATTAGGCTTGATGCACCTGTGTTCATGTGGCCACCTGAACACATCATCCATCCACTTTAGAGCCACCATCCTAGCGGATGAAATCTCCATATTATTTCTATACTCAAGTCAAACCTTTACACAAAAAGCATCCTCACCTTTTCTCCTTCAACAACATCAAACTCCACAGTCTCTCCATCTCCTACACTGCGAAGGTACTTCCTGGGGTTATTCTTCTTTATGGCAGTCTAGTAATATCACATTCCAAAAATAGATTAACAGGGGAGAATAATGTGCTTTTTCATTTAAAATGTACCAGAGTCAATATTATTTTAGCTTGGATATACACTTATATTTGCTTTATATAAGACCAAACTATCAATAAATATTGGAAAGCAAGATCCAATGCTACCCCCAACCTCAACCAAAAGACTCCAAACTTACAAGGCCCCAGCATTTTACCACTATTTACAAACTAAAATAATTTAACACTCAAGCAGACACAACATGTATTTTTAAGATGCTTTTTGCAAAGGCATCACATATACCTTGGAACAAGATGAGGCCATCCAGCTATCCCCCAAAGACTGCACTTAATAGTAGAAGCTAGCCCCACACATGGCCAGTTTAGATGACAGGAGAGTTTAGTTTACATGCTTCCAAATTGACCAAACCAACTTTGTCCATTACCATATCAAACTCAAATTACTAATGTCAACCAAAACCCCTTCCAACCTCTCCATGATACTTCCATGGAAATGCATTTCACATGTATTAACTGTGCCACTTTTTGTATTCTGTTTATTATTACCTCCCCAGAAAACAATAAATCTAACATTACACAGGCTTTGAAAAAGTTGTGACTTGCCCAAGGTCACCCAGCTAGTTAAGTGGCAGAGGGGACTTTACTGAAATCCAGGTCTTGGCACTCCAAATCCCATGCTCAGTCCACATCACAGCAGCATCCCTTACAGGATCACTCATGCATTTCCATTCCAGGCAGGACAACCAACAAATCTGAAGACAATTAAGCTCTGTTGCCCAGAACTGCAGTCTCCTTGATACACCACAACCTGAGCAGCCAGTCCTGAACACAACTACATGGTAAAACCACTTGTGAAATAGGGGAAAGCATGTTGGTGACACTTTGTTGGTGAATGCAACTGGATGAGTCAAATTATTGATCTCATCTGTCATCTAAACTGTCATAGTTTTCATTACCTTTCATATGTAGCCATCTCTCAATTACTTGCAGTCATAGGGGATAGCAGAGGTATGGATGGATATCAACCCCAACTTTTTAGTAAACATTTTATACACCACCCCCAACCGTTCATCTGCAAGGCTGGTAAGCATTGCCACCTTGTCTGTCTGCACACTTGTTTGAATAAGCATCAGGTATTATATTTACCCAAATAAAAACGTAAGTCTTACAGAACAAACATTGGCTTTAAGATAACATTTAGTCTGAAAAATCCTCAATTTATGTTTAAATCTGAATGTTTTCATACTTACATTTGACCCTTTGGATTATTTGATCATGTTTTCAATATACTAGAAATGGTCAATGAACGTTGTATAGGACACTTTAAAAAAGCTGTAATAGACAAACAAATGACAGCCCTTCCTAAGCAAGCTGCCATTCCAAGCTCTTAGATGCCTAAATAATGGTGTGAGTATGGAACTGACTTTGACTTTGATTTCTGGGTCACTATTAAAGAAGTGTTGATACAAGCTGAAATTTCAACAGTCCTAGTGAAAAACTGATGGCACAGAAGTACACACATAAGGAATGTCTTTTTCCTACCCATTTCATACCTGATAAGTCCAATGGAGCCTTTAACATACTTAACTTTGAGGTATTAGCCTTTACCTGGTGGCAGCTTACTTTATAAATAATCTTTAATTCCTCAATGTCCTGAGAGCTTTCTGAAACATTTTCCTTAAATGACACTTGAGGAGAAAATTCAGCATGTAGTATTTATCCTGTAAGTTCTCTCCTCCAAAAATACCAACAGCCAATCTACATATTTATTTACTGACTGATCATCAGCTTTGCCTTAAACTACGAGTGAGAATTTAAGCTTCCAAAGCCAGTCAACTTTCCAAAGACCCACCCTTGGCTCAGTCTGTTAGTTTTAGAAAATGCTACATTTTGCTGGCACTTTTTCTCTTCTTCATGCTACTGTATTTGCAACCTAAACAATCTGAAATTTTCTGGTCAAGATTTTAATTTATAGCAACATTATGTGTTTAAGTTTAGGTTCATGGAAGGTATTTGTTCATCTAAAATTAGGTATAAAAATTCCAACTGAAACACCCATTTTAAATAAGCAGACCTCTATTTGATGCTATAGTATAAACATGCTATTACTCTTCATAAGCCTTGAGTTAGTGTAAGTACCTGGATAAGGACTCACCTGGTGTACAAATACATCTTCCTTGGTGTCATTCCTGTAAAACAGAACCAAGATTAGCAGGTTAAAAAACGGGTGTGCATTTTATACCACAAAGAATACACCTGGTCATTGGGGTACTTCCTACTTTACTCCAGAGACTTCCTGGCTGTCAACTATCTACTAGGAAATTTGGAAAACAAGCCACCACTAACTAGATCTGCTGCAAAGACAGCAGTAACCCCACTCACCACCTAACTTATATAAGCAAAGCAAGTCCTAAATGAACATGTGCATGACCAACTGAGCCATTGAAATATGACAAGTAACACACACTCTAACACTCCTTAGCCTGTTAAACATTAACAAAGTCCCAGCAAGCAAATCCCCATAGAACATAGTGACAGAACTAGCAAGTTCTCATTTCCCATTCAGGATTCCCAATTCCTTGAGGGTAAAAGTGTAGTGGCTTTAGTCCCAGCATTGGGAGGTAGACATAGGTGGATGAGAGGCTAACTTGGGACTACAAGAGTGAGTTCCAGGTCAGCCTGGGCTACAGTACAGATCCTACCTTGAAAAACAATCAAAAAGTCTTCTCAGCCAGGCGTGGTGGTGCACGCCTTTAATCCCAGCACTTGGGAGGCTGAGGTAGGAGGATCGCCATGAGTTCGAGGCCACCCTTGGACTACATAGTAAATTCCAGGTCAGCCTGGACTAGAGTGAGAACCTACCTCGAAAAAACCAAAAAGTCTTCTCAAATAGGCAAAACTAGCCATAATATAAAAATTATAGAATTTAGGTGATAAAATGGCAGGTTAATGCTGGCTCATCAATTGTAATAAATGCATTGTGCTGGTTTTAAGTTTCACTCTTAATTTTGCTCTGACCCCTCAAACTATTTGCCCCACTAGGTAAAATCTAAGGAAACCGTATAATACACACTACATGCCAAACATTATGTATCTACCTCTCTATAGGTCATTTTCTTTAATTCTTTATGTAAAGAGGCAAATTACAGTTTCTTCACAAATAGTATCCACAGGAATCTATACATACCTCTCTGTAGTATACAAAATCATTACAAGTAGCAGAGTGTGATGGTACAAGCCTTTAAAAAAATCTTTTACTTAATTTGAGAGTGTATGGGTGCACCAGGGAGCTTTTAAACAAGTGCCTTTGAAAAAAAGTCAATCTCTCCAGCCCAAACCTTTAATCCCAGGACTTGAAGACCCTGTGCTTCAAAAATAAAGAAAAGCAGGCTGGGAAGACGGCTCAGCCAGTCAAGTGAGTGAAGTGACTGCTATGCAAGCATAAGGATTTGGGTTCTGATCTCAGGATTCAGGTTAGAAAAGAAGAGAAGGCACAGTAGCCGGTGCCTATAATCCCAGCTAGAGCTCCAGGACTTCCTTGGGTTGAGGAAGAAAACTGACCACCTCTGGCCTCAGTAAACCCACACATACACAACAAAACCAGGTGTGTCGTGTCCCCCCCCCCCCAGGTAGGGTCTCACTCTAGCCCAGGCTGACCTGGAATTCACTATGTAGTCTCAGGGTGGCCTCGAACTCATGGCGATCCTCCTACCTCTGCCTGCATGTGCCACCACCCAGCAAAACCAGGTTATTTTTAAAGTCAAGTCTCATGCAGCTAGGCCTCAAGCTCACAAGGTAGCTGAGAGTAATAATGGACTGCCAGTGAGCCATATACTCAGCCCAAGACAATCATGTGCCACCATGCCTAGTGGCAATCACATTTAACCTTTGGTTACTACTGATGCAATTGGAGAGGGGATGGAGAAATCCCCCACAATGCACCTTACTCCTCATGCTACATCCTGAGAACCAGAGTACAACTCTGCCACCCCATACTTTACTGGCTGGAGGTTAGAAGTTCATGAATTCCTCCTTCCAAGGAGGCAAAAGCATGTCACTAAGGATAAAATGCCTCAATCTTTCTATCAGCACTCACAATGTATGAACAGGGCATTCAAACATTTAAAATAAGTACTGTGGGCCTGCTGTTCAAATCTTAGCTGGCTCTCTGGATTAAAATTACTATTTCAATACTACTAAACCTATCCACACCATTAAGAATCTTTAAAGTAGAAAAACTCAAGGCTGGAGATGGCTCAGTGGATAAAGGTGCTTGCCTGTGAAGCCTGGAGGCCTGGGTTCAATTATCCAGTGCCCTGATAAAGCCAGATGCACAAAGCAGTGTATGCACCTGGAGTTTATTTGCAAGCTGAGTCAGATGAAAGAATGGACACACCAGCCCCCCCCCACGTTAAAATAGCCATGGTTCCTAACAATCTAGAACAGATACAATTTTCCATGCCCTGAATATAGCCCTAAGATCACAAACCCCACTTAGCTCCCTGTGAAACAGCCCCCATATTCAGCAGACATCATCTACCATTACATATTAATTAGCCTAGACCATAGATGCTACACCGGCTTAAATTGGAGGGCAGAGAACTCCACAATTGGGCCCAGTAGTAAGAAAACGGAAGGTTAATGCATTCTGCTGTTTATTCTAGAATATTTTAAGGTCAGACAATTTTAACTTTGTGAAAAGACAGGAGGAAACTGCTAAGATTAGATTCTGTTCCAAGTCACAAGCCAGTGACCAGGTGAACATGGATAAATTCTGTCAGCTCAAGATCAGTAGCTAATATAACCAGAGTATAAACCATCATCAAGATCTCCTGTAACAAGTCACTGTTTGTTCTAGGACTATTTGTAAAGTGTTTCCTGGCTAGCTAATCTAGCTTCATCATTGAGACCCTGTCTCACAAAGTTAGAAAATAATTAAAAATAGGGCTGAAGAGATGGCTTAGCGGCTAAGGCGTTTGCCTGCAATGCAGAAGGACCAGAGTTCAATTCCCCAGTGTCCATATACAGCCAGATACACAAGAGGGCGCATGTGTCTGGAGTTCATTTGCAGTGGCTTGGAGGCCCTGGCGCTCTATTCTCATTCTCTCTCTCTCATAAACAAATAAAATATTAAAAAAAAAGAAAATAATTGAAAATAAAGACTTCTGGCCTCTGCACACATACCAATACACACACTACACGTGCACAAAAAGAATCCCCAGTGTGAAGAAGCCAACTCTCTCTATATCCCTTCACTTAACAACACACTGCCAAATCTTTAAGCCCTCCTTTGTAAAACAGCTTTTAATCAGGTATGTTAATGGACTACTTACTACTTTAACTTAAAGAGATTCTGGCAAAAATCTTTCCACTGATCTATAAGTAATTTTTACTAAGAATTGTCAAATATTTCAGGCTCTGCAAGACTTTAGGCTAATTAAAAAGAATTTTTTTTGACAAACACCTGTAATCCCAGTAGTTGGGAGGCGCAAAGAGGGCATAGAGTTCAAGACCAGTCTGGGCTACTTAGGAAGAGTGTCTCAAAAGCAGAATAAGGAGCTGGAGAGATGGCTTGTCAGTTAAGGCACTTGCCTGCAAAGTCTAAAGACCCAGGATTTGATTCCCCAGTACCCATATAAAGCCAGATGCACAAAGTAGTGCATGTGTCCACAGTTTGTTTGCAGAGGCAGGAAGCAGGGCCCTGGTACACTCATTCTCTTAACTGCTCAAAAACAAGCAAACAAACTCACAAAACACGTAAACTTAGAATATAAGGCTCAGTAGTCTCTCCATTAATTCCTTAATTGCTTATTACAAAGCAGCAGCAAGTCCATTTGTTTTTAAAGGTGACCAGAATGACAAACTTTTTAGCAATCCCAAACTTCACACAGCAAAAGGCAAGTCAATACACTAGAGCTCCAGTGGCATGAAATTGTCTTTCGATGGCTAAGAATAGCCAGCCATCCTAAGAAATTATCAGTAGTGATGTGGACAACTACAAACTAAAGAGGACTAGATTCTATTTTCAGAGACAGCAGAACAGCAGTTGGTGAACAAACTCCAGAATAGGAAAATTCAGTTCAATTCCTGCTGTCACTTACCAGCTATGTTTATAGGGAAAGGCACCCAATCTCTGCTTCAGAGTAACAGGAATCTAAAACTCAGAGGATTGAGTTAGATCACTTTAAGCTCTTACTCTGGATAATTATACAAATCACTGTGTGAAATAATCTATTAGTTACACACACATGGAAGCCCCAAAAGTCCACAGAAAGATGAACACCAAGAATCATGAAGAGCCCTAGCCATGCTTCCTGGACTATGGGTAACAAAAGAAAAGGAACTCATGCTCCATCTAGAGGTTATGCTAAACAGGCAGCAGATTTTAATGATGTGGAAATACAAGCCTCTGATAAGTAGCTCAAACTCAGATCTTTAAAATGATTATGAATGATGGGTGTGGCACAGGTGTAGGAGGATCACTTTGAGGGCAGCCTGGGTAGTGAGACCCTACCTCAGAAAAATCAAAGTATTTGTGGGCTGAGGAAATGACTCAGTGGTTAATGGCACCTGCTATTAAAGCCTGACCTTCCTGGTTTGATTCCCCAGTCCCCATGTAAATAAAGCCAGATGCACAAAAATGCATAAAGTGGTGCAAGGGGCCTGGAGTTTATTTGCAGTGGCATACCCATTCTCTCCCTGCAAATAAATTTTTTCAGCTCTGGGAATGGAACCCATGTCCTTAGGAATGCTAGGTACTGTAACTGGGTCACACCCCCAGCCACCAACTGTTAACTATTAAAAAACATGTATTGCTGGGCGTGGTGGCACACACCTTTAATCCCAGCAGTTCAAGGCCACCCTGAGACTACATAGTGAATTCCAGGTCAGCCTGAGCTAGAGTGAGACCCTACCTCGAGAAAAAAAAAAAAAAAAAAAAAAAAAAAAAAAAAAAAAACACCACGTACTGTAATGGCTCAGCAGTTAAGGCGCTTGCCTGCAAAGCCCAAGGACCTTGGTTTGATTCCCCAGTACCCATGTAACACCAGATGCACAAAGTGGTACATGGGTATGGAGTTAAACTGCAGCAGCTAGAGGCCCTGGCATGCCCATTCTCCATACGCATCTCTCTCAAATAAATTGAAATTATTTTTAATGTGCTGCGAAATGCCCTGTACATTTATGTCCTTTTATGAGTTTGGTGAGTATGATCAATTCTTTTTCGTTTGTTTGTTTTGAGGTAGGGTCTCACTCTAGCCCCAGGCTGACCTGGAATTCACTATGGTGCACCACCACGTCCAGCTGATCTATTCTTAATAGCTAAGAAAGTGAAATAGTAATTTGAAGAGTCACATTGACCTAATTTTTGGGGGACATAGGCAAAAAAAACCCACCACCCCACACGAGAGTAATTCAATGACTTCGCTAAGAGGTTACATTAACAAAAGCTTTTCCATTTTAACTGGGCATGGTGGCACTTGGGAGGCAGAGGTAGAGGGTAGCCTTGAGTTCAAGGCCACTCCAAGACTACATGGTAAATTCCTGACCTAGGATAGAACAAGACCCTACCTCAAAAAAAAAAAAAAAGGTTATTTTAAACACAAAAGCACCTCCCCAACACCTCTTGCTTTCTTTGTGGATGTGATTTGATATAAGTGGTCCAGGCTGGAATTTTTAATCCTCTTGCATGCTGATTGTTGGGATTACAGGCATTAGCCACCACATCAGGCTATTTAATATGCAATAAAACCAGCAGGGAAAATAGTCCTCTTTAAGCCAAGGATTCCAAGGTTGTAAGAGTCACTGTAAGTCATAATTTAGGGTGGCATAAACAATTATAGTAAAAACGAGGGTTTATGAAAATATGCAATGAAATCAATTGGAAATATAAAATAGCTCAAGACCCTAGACTATATATATAAAACCCCAGCAAATTCAGATATAATCTATCCCCTCCCATTTACACAGAGACAGCACATGCATGGAGGAAATGTCTCCCTCAAGTCAAGTTTGCAGACCAGAATGACATGTCTACTACATGAAAATGTAGGGACAAACCTCTAGTTCATCAAAACCAGATTTTAGGCTGGAGAAATGGCTCAGCAGTTAAGGAACTTGCCTGTAGAGCCTAATGACCCGAGTTTTGAATCCCCAGTACCGCATAAAGCCAGGTATAACAAGTGGTGCATGCACCTGGAGTTCTTTGCAGGGGCTGGAGGCCCTGGTATGCCCCATTCTCTCTCTTCTCTCTATTTGCACATAAAAGTATCTTTTAAAAAAATAGAATCATCAAAATCTCCTGCTTTAAAAAAAAAAACTGGGTCTTTTAATCCAAGAACTCTGGGAGGCAGAGGTAGGAGGACTGCCTTTAGTTTGAGGATACCCTGAGATTACGCAGTGGGCTAGAGGGAAACCCTACCTAGAGAGGAAAAAAATGGGTATGATCCCCAAGAGTTGGAGGACACGGTGAATTCCAGGTCACTAGAGACCCTATTCTCAAACTAACAAAAACAAACAAAAGCTAGATATACTTGTTTGCCCTGAAGGATGATCAACAAGTTAATCCTAAATCAGAACAAGACATTCAATGAACAGAATTCTAGGCAAATGCTAAACTTCTTAAATACATACAAAACCAATCATCTAGGCTGTCAAAGGGATCTGGCTGCACTGGGTGGTCAAGGGCTACAGGTAGCATCATCTTAGATTCCTATTAAAGCATACTCCAAGCCCTCTGAATCCCAAGTGGGAAGGGAGAACTCAAGAATCTGCATTTTCATAGTCAGATGGTAATACTAACTGAAGCATGGATATAAATTTAAAGACCAGTTAAAAAGCCACAGGGGAAACCAATCATACACAACCTCCTAAGCATTCCCTTTCCTCACTAGTAAACCATAATGAAAAACACTGATGAAAAATAGAGCTTTGGTCAGGGAAGCAAAATGGCACACAGAGCAGAAAATCCTGGAGTCATAGAGAAACAAAATACCTCCCACGACTACAACTGCGGAGAGCGTGCAGGATCAATGACGGTTCTCACCGCCTCACCGTCTCTCTGAAAGGCTATCAGGAAGTGCTGAAATGGCGCCAAGCACCCCAGCCGGAGGCCAAGACCGCGGCTGGCACTCTCCACCCAAGCCTCTCCAGCCTTGGCAGCCATCTTGGAGGATGCCCGGCTCACCGGGGAGCGGCCTCGCCTCCCCCGGGGGCTCCAGGATGGACGGACACCGGCCAGGCTGAGCTCCCGGGGACCCGCGGCCACTCGCACAGAAGAGGGGGATCCGCGTGGGCCTGTCTCGCGAGGAAGAAAGGGTCCTGGGAAACGGAGGCACGTTTGAAACAAAGGTAACCGCACCTCGGGAGGTCGGCATGCCCAATCACGGAACCGGACAGGTGAGCCAGGTGAGCATCACCTGCGCGGCCATCAGTGGGCCGCACTCTCAAGTATAAATCAAAGAGCACCGATGCTAAAATGACGATCACTAAACCACGGCGACGGCGTGGCTCCCCTCGGGCCGGGGATCCAGCTGCGAGACAAAGACGGTCACGCACGTCCCCGCTCCAGACACGCGAAATAAATAATAAAATCACCCCGCATCCAGGGGCGAGAGGCGGCGCCCGGGGCGCACACGCACGCACACGCACATACACGCACATACACGCACGCGGGCCGGGCTCCCGCCACGGGCTGGCAGCTCACCTGTTGATGAAACCATATCCGTTCCTGACATTGAACCATTTTACTGTTCCCAAAACCTTCGTTGCTGAAAAACAAAGCACAACGCGCCGCGGTTACCGGCCGCCCGGGAGCCTCCGCACCGTGCGTGCGGGCGGCCGCCGCCCTCGCCGGGCACGTGGGAGGGACGGAGGGGATGGGTGTGCGCTCGCTCGGGCCGAGCACGTGAGGCCAGGGAAGCCGCCCGCCCGCCCGCCCATCCGCCCACCGGGAGGGAGGCCTGCGTAGGCGGCGCACCGCGCCCTCCGGCGCTCGCTCGCGGAAGGGCCGGGCCGGGGCGCACGAGGCCGGCGGCGGCGGCGGGCGGGACCCTCGGCACACGCGGTCGGCGGCGCGGCGCAGGGGGAGGGGCGCGGAGGTCCGCAGGGGGCGGCGAGCGCCGGGGCGCCGGAGGCCGAGCGCGCCTGGGGGAGGGGCGGCCGCCGGGTCTCGGGGCCACGCGCGCCCCGCGACGCCGACTAACGGTTCCGTGGCCGGGCTTCCTCCACCGCCCCCCTCCCCAGGCGCCCCCCGTCCCCGCCCTCACCGATGACCTTCTTGTCCCCGCCGGCGGGCGCCGCCGATGTGAGGCCGCCCGGGCCGCCGCTCCCGGCGCCGCTGCCCGTGGTGCCGGGCTTGGTGTCGGCGGCGCTGAGGGCGGGGGCGGCGGGGGGGGCGGCGGGCGGCTGCTGGGTCTCGGCCTCGCTGCTCATGGTTGCGGTGGTGGTGACTGGGGCCGGCTGCGGCAGCTCCGGCTCCTCCCGGGGTGTGATGGTGACTAGGCCGGCGGCGGCGGTGGGGCTGCACAGGGCTCTCTGGGGTCCGCTCTCCGCTCCCGCTACCGATCGAACTAGCGAGAATGGCGGGACGGGCGGGATAAGCCCTGCGCTCGGCCCGCCCTCCGCGCCGCTCATTGGTCGGACGCGCCGTCCGTCTCTCCACCTGACCCCGATCCTTGGCGCCTATTGGCTAACCCTTTATCGCTCCTCCACGCTCATGGGCTCTGGCGGCGGCTAATTCGGCCGACCTACCACCCGCTCCGGCCTCCGCCGCCATAGAGACCGGAACTAGAACGAGAGGAGTCACCACGAGAAACCATAGAGTCCCCGAGAGGGCGAGCAGAGAGAACGGGACGTCCACGGGGCTGCGACCTGGGCGGCGGTTGGGGGGCCTGGCTTCGGGGTCGTCCGGGTGGAGGAGGGGGCTCCGCGGTCCCCCGGGGCGGGCTTGTCCTTCCCGGACCCACGTGTGCTGGCTGTCGGCGGTACCGTCCCCGTGGAGGGGCCCCGCGGGCGTGGGCTTCGGGGCCGGGGTGCCCGCTGGCACCTGCGTGGCGAGGAGGAAGGTGTGTCTCCGTTTTGTATTGGCCGCAAATCGGATTTAATTGCGACTCACGTTTTATTGGACAGGCTAGCCCCTCTCCCCCCTTCCCCTCTTTTCCTAAACGGCAATGTGGCGAAGGATGGTTCTCCCGCGTTTTACAGCCACCTGATGTCCGAGTCCTCGACCTACCTTGATTCATTCATTATTGAGCTTCCAACTAGGAATCGGGGATGAAATCGTTGACGAGTGGGTTTCTCGCCTTCTGAAGGGTTGGGAAATTTAAAACGGCCCAGCACTTCCGTAGATGGGAAAGCAAGTCGGTTTTCCAGGGAGTGGAAGCAGGAAGAAAGTGGAGAGATTTTTATGCCTAAGCTTCGAGCTGGAAAGTGTTAGGGCTTCAAGAGGAGTGCAAATAACAATTCAATACAGAGGCGGGCAGGGTCGGCTGGGTGTATTTAAAAGGAGATTCATCCCAATCCCAGGGTCACAAATGGGAAGGACTGCGTTGTAGCTGTAAGTAGGGAGTGGCGTGTTTTGCAAGAAGACCTTCTGGTTCAAGGCATTTATTGCCAAGCCTACGGGAGCAGGTTCGATTCCCCAGTACCCACGTAAGCCAGATGCACAAAGTGACTGGTGCAGGAGTCACTGGATGGTTCCATCTAGGCCTGTCTATTCCACTTCCTCAAGACCTTCGCCTGTTAGTCCAAAAAAAATCGGAATGTCAAACCAGTCTCCCCATTTTTCAGCCATTACCTTCTGCCATCACTATCACTTTTAAGTGGGACCTGCAAACTTGCTCTGCAAGGGACAGATAGTTAAAGTTAGGTGGGCTGTGGGGTCCTAAGTACTTCAGTGGTTGTGCAATGTGCGCTAAAAGAATTATTTATGGTCACTGAAAATGGGAATTTCTTAATTTTTTTGGCTTATTTATTTATTTATTTATTTATTTATTTATTTTTGGCTTTTTGAGGTAAGGTCTCACGCTAGTTCCAGGCTGGCCTCTAACCTGGAACTCAGCAATCCTACCTCTGCCTCCTGAGTTCCAGCTCACGCTCTCTTTCTTTCTCTCTCCCCACCCCTATTCCTTCTATCTCCCAAATGTCACCACACCTAGTTTAGGAATTTCTTTGTTTTTTAATCTAGGTTTCTGCCTCCCTAGTGCTGGGATTAAAGGCATGCGCCACCACACCAAGCCTTAAAATAGGAATTTCATATGATCATGACATGCTATAAAAATTTTTACATTGCTTTGATTACTTAAGCATTTAAAAATCTTTTTTTTTTTTTTTTTTTTTTTTTTTTTTTTTTTGAGGTAGAGTCTTGCTCTATCTAGCCCAGGCTGACCTGGAATTCACTATGTAGTCTCAGAGTGCCTAGCTTCAAAAATCATTCTTGAGCCAGGTGTGGTGAGGCAGAGGTAGGATGATCACCATGAGTTCAAGGCCACCCTGAGACTGGGGGGGGGGGAATGGAGCACTTCACGGATTTGCATGTCATCCTTGTGCAGAGGCCGTGTTAATCATCCAACTTTTTTAGTGCATGTGCTGCTAAAACCAGCACACATAACGTATTTACCCATCCCATTACCTTCTTTCGTCCCTCCGCCCCTTCCACTCAACCCCTTATTCTTTCCAGATGATCTCTTCTCTACTTTAAGGGTTTTCTATTTTTTGCCTTCCTTCATCATCCATGATGAAATGCTAACAGGTCCAGTACTGTGCTGGTCTCATGCTGCTGACAACAGCCGCTGTCTGTCTGGTTATGAATACAACAGCCACATCCTCTCAGGAGGACAGTGTTCCAAAACACTTGTCCCCATCCTTTGGTCCTTACATTTGTCCTGCCTTCTCTTCTGCAAGGTTCTATGAGCCCTGGGGGTGGGATGGGGATGTGAACAGAGATGTCCCAAGGAGTCTTTTTTTTTCTTCTCACCTCTCCACTCTAATCCCATTCCATACACACTGTCATTATTCACTCATTCATGCAAGTATTCCCTGAGTACTTACTTGATATAAGTGCTCAGTTCTTTCAGGGGTTGGGGACACAGCAGTTAAAAAGCAAAACCAGGGCTGGAGAGATGGCTTAGCGGTTAAGGTCCTTGCCTGCAAAGCAGAAGAAACCGGGTTTGATTCTCCAGTACCCACATAAAACCAGATGCACCAGGTGGTGCATGTGTCTGGAATTTGTTTGCAGTGGAAAGCCCATTCTCTCAGTCGGTCTCTGTCTCTGTCTCTCTGTCTCTCTCTCTCATTCTCTCTTAAATAAATAAAAAACAAGTGAATATTTTTTTAAAAGCAAACCCAGGCCAGGTGTGGTTGTGTGACAGTCAGATGTGTATAGGGACCACCCCTCTCCTTCCAGCCCCTCCCCTTGAATGGGAGGTGTTTAGTTAGAGCTACAACCTAGGTGCTAAAACTGATTGGTTAAATATAAACCAATCAGCTGTCTCTCTGACTCACTTGGGGAGGACTTAAAACTAGCTTCCCTAGAGGAAGTAGGCCCCTCTTCCCCCACATGGCAATGCACTGCCGACCCAAGCCTCAGTGAGGTAAGGCCTGTATCCCTACCCCAGCCAGCTGGGGTAGGGAGGCAGGCTCCAGGCTTTTTCTCTCATGAACCTCTCCTCATAATGGGAGCTTTCTGTTATGTTTTCTTTGGCTGCTTATTTAAACTCTCTGAAACAAATTCTCCCCACACTGGTAGTGGGAGAACTCTGTAACTTGCCACATGGTGACTGGGAAATTTCCCCATCCAACTCCCCTTTTCCCTAATTTACTAAATTAGAAAAAAATGTGTAATTAAAATTTAATTCTGTCCCTGTGTACAATTCTTTGGCATTAGAGGACAAGAACTCGGAGTAGGAGGGGGAAGGGAGGATTCCAAAACTCTCTCTGCCCCCCCCCCCCGTGTTGCTTACAATTATTATCAGCAACCCATATCAGTGGGTGGTACACACCTTTAATTGCAGCATTTGGAGGCTAAAGTAGAAGAATCATGAGTTTGAGGCCAGACTGGGCTAGAGGAAGAACCTACCTTGAAAAAGAAAAGCAAAACTTTCAACAAAGCAGAAACCAACCAACCAACAACAACACAACCGCATTTCCCACCTTGAGTTGAAACTGCCCATCTCCTGTCTTAAGCACGCACAGGCCATACCCTATCCATTCCTATAGCTCTATCTTGTAGGCGGAGCCTGGCAGAGAACACCCGTGCCAAGCGTAAGTGAATTCAGCTGCATAGCCCATCACAAGAATGCCAACTCAGGGGTTGCAGAGATGCCTGCAACACCTAACGACCAGAGTTCCATTCCCCAGTGCCCACATAAAGCCAGATGCACAAAGATGTGAGTTTCTTTGCAGCAGCCAAGGCCCCTAGCGCCTATTCTCTGCCTCTGCCCCTCTCTGCTTGCAAATAAGTAAATAAACCAAAAAGGAAAAGAAAGCTGGGCATGATGGCACATGCCTTTAATCCCAGCACTGGAGGCAGAGGTAGGAGGAGCACTGTGATTTCGAGGCCACCCTGAGACTACATAGTGAATTCCAGGTCAGCCTGGGCTAGAGTGAGACCCTACCTCAAAATAAATAAATAAATAAATAAATAATAAAAAAGGAAAGGCAAGCTGGCTCAGGACCACAGCCATTTGTTCATTCATTCTCCTTCCACGTCTTTCCAACTCCATCCTGATCAGTTATTTAAAGGGCTCGTCTCCACCGTGACACACTGATGTTTGCAGTAGGATGTGACTTTGCGGAGCTCACTACCTCCTTTGTCCCCAGTACACTGGAAAGGTACTTTTCAGCAGGTTCTAGTCTGTCATAGAATTTGACTTGTTTCTTCTGCCTGTTTAGTTGAGGCACCTCTGACCATGACTGAAGAAAGTAGGAACGGGTCAGCATGGTGACACATGCCTGTAATCCCAACACTGGTGACAATGACTGTCACGAAAAGCTGAAGCAGTAGAAGGGAGAAGCCAGAAGATGCTTGAAGAAAGGTTAACACAGGAAACTTTCTTTTCCTCTTTCACATCACTCAGTGGGAAGTGGGATCTTTTCATGTTGAATTATTTCCTGTCTAATCTAGTATTTCCCAGAGCATTTTACTGTGGTTTTTTTTAGAGGCAGTTTCATGAAGTCCGTGCTGGCTTCAAACTCATTATGTAGCCGGGGCCAAGGATGCCCTTGAACTGATTCTCCCTCTCTACCTCCCAAGTGCTGAGCAAGCCTCTGCACCTAGTTTTCTATTCTCTGAGTGACCTTTCCTTTGTATTTATTTTGGTTTGAGATCAGGTCTTGCTGTGGAACTCAGGTTGGTCTTGAACTCACTGTAATCTTTCTGCCCAGGCATTACTGTCAAGGGCCACCACATCCACTTTCAGCAACACAGTGAGGACATCTCCTTTACAATTGAGGAAACCAGGGCTCTGAAGGGAAGTAAATTTAAGACCTCCACTATTTTTTTTTTTTTTTTTTTTTTTTGCTTTTTCGAGCTAGGGTCTCACTCTAGTCCAGGCTGACCTGGAATTCACTATGTAGTCTTAGGCTGGCCTTGAACTCATGGCGATCCTCCTACCTCTGCTGGGATTAAAGGCCACCACGCCCTGCTAAGGCCTCTACTATTTAATGCCTTGTGACACTGACTTCCCACAGGCTCCAGAGCTAATAGAAACAACCTAGGAACATCCTTGGACTGAACAGTGCAGTACAGTGCAGCCGCTTTGCCCTTTGTCCATCAGCTTGAGCCTGAGAGGACCACAGTTGTATGGCAAATCCCTCTGCATTGAAAGCAGTAATTGTTGGCAGCTTTACCAAAAGCAGCTGGAAGCCTGCTGTGGTAGCACTCTCTTCAGTCACTGAGGCTGAGGTAGGAGGATCGTTTGAGGAGGTAGAGTGAATTCCAGGTCAGCCTGAGCTAGAGAACCTGACACACACACACAACTCAGGAGGAGTGTGTGGGGAGGGTCATGAAACCCCACCTGAGATGTCAGGCATCCCCTGTGCAGCTGCATGTGAAGCAGATTCCATGGCCCCAGGAGTGTATAGAGGAGACGAGATGAAGCCCTCACTGAAGCACTTGCTTTGGGGTTTGCATGCTCTGTTAAGACTGAGAGGAGAGCATTCCCAGGAGTATCCCTGACAGTCAGCTCTGCCGAAGTAGCCATGGGGAGGCTGTCATCCAGGACGGGATAAAAATCTCTGTAGTTAAGCTGCTTGGGGGGCGGGGAGGACGACTCCATATTCCTGTAAGCAACTCCTCACCCTGCTCTGTAAGTAACCTCCATAAATTCATTGGTTTACCTAACTGGTATATGGTGCAATCATACTTTGGTCTGCTACCTATCTGGGGTAAGAACGCGTGTTCGCATCTCCCCAGGGAAAGCTTCCTGTGACAACCACTACAGTTGGTGCAAGTGAGAGGCACTGACTGTACCTGACTGGTCTCCTGGCTGAAGCTGAGGAGGCTGGGCTATCATGACAACCATTTAAGGGCAATACACAAGCAGCAGCAAAATAACAAAACTAACCCAAGTATACAAAAAAAGCCTTTATTTACAGTTCAAAATTTAAACATGATCTTGCTGAGTGTGATACTCCCAGAATCCCTTGTTCAGATGGGGCAGCAGCAGTCAGGGATGCAAACACAGGAGCCAGTCCATCTGGTCAAGAATGTCCCCCAAAGCAAGGCAGACCTAAAATGGCAGAGATGAGGTCAGTAAGGGAAGGGGAGATGAGCAGTTCAAAGGAATAGGAAGATATTCCATGAGAGTCGTGTTCCCAGCTCTGCTCTTTTCCTACTCCTCTCCTCCCCCAAGAGTAGACCTTTAGTTCCCTAGAGCCATGCACAGACATCTATTACACAAGAAACAAAAAACAAGCATATTGTCTCACTTATCATTACCCTTCACAATTCTGCCCAATATACGATCTCTATGCCAACAAGCAGACTAGAGAGAGGCCCAGGGGCTTAATGGCTTGACTGAGGTCACAGTTAGGGTCTGCTTGGCTCCAAGGCCTGTGTCCTCTAAAATATTTTTATTTATTAGGAAGAAGAGAGTGAACGAGAGAGAAATGGGCACTCTCAAACTCCAGATACATGTACCATTTTGTATATCTGGCTTTATGTGAATAATGGGGAATTGAATCCAGGAACTCAGGTCTTGCATGCAAGTGCCCATAACCGCTCAGCCATCTCTCCAAACCCCAAGGCCTGTGTCCTTTTCATTGGGCTTTGACAGCTTGCTGGGGAGCTTGAATACAAACAGCAATTCTTCTTTGTTGCAGGTTTTGGTCCCTGGGGTACTGAGAAAGGAAAACCCCATACCATCTATGGTTTCAGTACTAGGGGGTAAGCTCACTCAGACACTAGCGCCCTTCCTCCATCCTCTTACTGATTCCTTCATCTGCTCACACCATCCTCTAAGGGGACAAGTTCTGATGTCACACTATAGGTTTAAAAAGCTTACTCTGGGCCCTTAACTCAAGTGTATAAGAATGAAAAGCGTCAAGCGTGGTGGCGCATGCCTTTAGTTCCAGCACTCTGGAGGCAGAGGTAGGAGGATCGCCATGAGTTTGAGACCACCCTGAGACTACATAGTGAATTCTGGGTCAGCCTGGGCTAGAGCGAGACCCTACCTTAAAAAACAAGAAAAATGAATGCACAAGTATACTCTGTAAACTGCACAGTGTACCAGGATCTAACTTCTATGAGTCCAGAAATATAGTGTTGGTCAATATGATCCTTGCTTCAAGTAGTTCTCAATCCAGACAAAAGCATTTATGACATACTGTACTAAATGATGCAAAGGAAGATGCAAACAAATGGTGCAGTGGCATCCAGGGGGCCTGCACCCAGGAGCAAGAGATGGAGGGACCTGGGCACAGTTTATAAACTCATATCAGCCATAGTTATAAACACGCTCCTGGTAGGGACTGTGATTCGCTCAAACTACATGTATATATACACACACAATAGAAGATGCATGTTTAATATAGGAAATCCAATCATAAATAGAACAATATAAACTGAAGAATCTGCTCTCTCCAGCAGAAGCATCTATTAGCAGTCAGCTATTATCGCTGCAGAAATTTCCAGGTTGTTCTATACAATGCCATGTTTCCAGGATGTACTGAGTTTTGACTGCTACTTCATCCACCTTAGAAGTCTATCTACACCTCTTGCGTGGTGGCACACGCCTTTAATCCCAGCACTCTGAGGCAGAGGTAGGAGGATCGCCGTGAGTTTGAGGCCAGCTGCATAGTACTGCATGGAAGAGCCACACTGTGTATGGGACCTGGACACAGGGTAGGGGCTTTGTCTTTGCTCTGGACTGGAGCCAGACACTCTTCTCTCCTGTCCCTTCTTGGCTGGCAGAGCAGGGAACAGTGTCACACACTGAAGGCATGCAAGCATGAGCCGCCCCCAGGCCTGTTTTCATGTGGACACTCTTCTCCTGCCTAGCAGCAGCCCGCCCACCCTCCACATCACTGCAGAATCATCTGAGGAAGACTCAGCTCAAGCTCCTCAGGGAGCCTAGCCAGCGACTTGGTGGCAGGATGACTACATCGGACCACTTCCATCGTGGAAAGGGCAGCGTTTTGTCCTTACTGGAATAGACACTTATTTTGGGTATGGATTTGCTTTTCCTGCCCAAACTGCTTCAGCAAAAACTACCATCCATGGGGACAGAGTGCCTTATCCACCATCATGGTATTCCACACAGCATTGCTTCAGACCAAGGAACTCACCTCACAGCCAAGGGAATGCAGCAGCAGGCTCATGATCATGGAATTAATTGGTCCTTCCATGAGCCCCACCACCCTGAAGCAGCTGGCTTGATAGAATGGTGGAATGGTCTTTTAAAGAACCAGTTATGGCACCAACTAGGTGGCATTAGCCTAGAGGGCTGGGTAGGGGTCTCCAGCAGGCTGTGCATGCTCTGAACCAGCCTCCTATATATGGTACTATTTCTCCTATAGCCCACAGGTTCAGGAACCAAGGGGTGGAAATGGGAATGGGTGGGAATCAAGGGGTGGGAAATGGGATGGTACCACTTACCATCACCCTAAGTGACCCATTAGTCAAATTTCTTGCTTCCTGTTCCCACAACCTTACTCTCTGCTGGACTCGAAGTCTTGGCTCCAGAGGGGGGAGCCAAGGAGGCACAAAGAGCATTCCATTGAGCCGGGCATGGTGGCACACGCCTTTAATCCCAGCAGCACTCAGGAGGCAGAGGTAGGATCGCCATGAGTTCAAGGCCACCCTTGACTACATAGTGAATTCCAGGTCAGCCTGGACTAGAATGAGACCCTACCTTGAAAAAAAAAAAGACCATTCCATTGAACTGGAAGCTACGACTCCCCCTGGCCACTTTGGGCTCCTGATGCCCTCCTGTCAACAGGCCAGGAAAAGAGTTACGGTGTTAGCAGGAATGATTGATTAATCCAGACTACCAGGGAGAAATTGGGCTGCTCCTCCACAATGGAGGCAAGGAAGAGTATGTCTGAAGTGTAGGAGACTGTAAGGGTGCCTCTTGGTATTACCATACCCTGCTATCAAAGTCAATGGGAAATACAACACCCCAATCAAGGCATTGTGAAAAATGGTCCAGATCCATCAGAAATTAAAGTATGGGTCACCCCTCCAGGCCCAAGACCTGCTGAGGTGCTTGCTAAAGGTGGAGAAAATGCAGAATGGATAGTAGAAGGTAGTTACAAATACCAGCTAAGGCCATGTGACCAGTTACAAAGCCAAGGGCTGTAATTGCCATGTTTTTTTGTCTTACTTTGCTAAGAATATTTGTGCATATGCACACCAATACCTTATTTTCCCTCTATTTCTGTATTATACAATTAATACCGACATTATACCATTAGTCAACCATTGTTGAATTTATATTTAACTTATTAACATTAAGCATTCCTCAAGGCACCTTGTCTTGGGAGATTATATGTTTTCGGCTGTACGTGAGACAGTTATATGTTAGGCAGAATTATGATCTTGTTATACTGTCTTCAACTGGGAATTAAATACGATATAAGGAGATATGGTTTGATGTCAAGTTGACAAGGGGTGGACTTGTGATAGTTAGGTTTTGTTGTCAATTTAATCATCACAGAAAGGCAGCACTCTCAGCAGGAGGTAGGGTATAAGGAAGCTCAGGGAAGCTGGAAATTAACATCCCTTCCTGGGAGGGCAGCACAGGAAGGCAATTCCAGACCCCGCCCTAAGGCTATATAAAGGGGAAAGAAATCTCTGCCCCTCCCTGCCTGCCGGGCAGCTGGTGCTTGTCCTGCATCTCTTCTTTGGCATTGGAACAAAGCTTCCTCAGCTTTCCAGAGTGGACTGAAGACCAGCGGCTAGGAAGCCTTTAGGCCTTCAGTGCTGGACTGGTTTGCAGACTGCTTTTTTTTTTTTGGTTTTTCGGAGGTAGGGTCTTGCTCTAGCCCAGGCTGACCTGGAATCCACTATGTAGTCTCAGAGTGGCCTTGAACTCACTGTGATCCTCCTATCTCTGCCTCCCGAGTGCTGGGATTAAAGACGTGCACCACCACGCCTAGTTTGCAGACTGCTATTGTAGGACTGCCATAAAGTAATCCAATAAATCCCCTTTTGTTTATTACAATTCATTCTTTTGGTCTGTTCCTCTAAAGAACCCTGACTAATATAACCCCCCACACACACCCAGGATGCTCAGGAGCATGTGGACTCTTCTTCAAAGGGAGGGGGAAGTGACTTTTTGCTAGAAGCCTATCCCCTAGCCTCAGAATAGCACAGGAACACCTCCTGGCCTCCCCCAGCCTCTTCTCTTACTGTTTGCCTTTCAAACCTTCCATATTAATGACTTGCAGCTTTCCCAACAGCCCTGCTGGTTCCTGCTCTTGTGCCTCTGCACACACTGTGCCCTCTTCCTGGAATGCCATCCACTCAGTGTCTCCATGAACTCTCTTGTGTTCTAGTGCAGTTTCAGCTATCACACTAAATCACCCCCAGCAGACCCAGACTTTAATGCTTTGCTGCCCTTGTTCTCAACCTGTGCTTAGTGCTTGCCTGCACTGGACTCATAAATTTGCTTCAGAGACTTGAACTCCCTGAAGAAAGGAACTAGGCTTTTCACGTCTGTAGCCTTGGCTAGGTTTGTAGCTCAGATGGCAATGTTTACTTGGCACACATGAGGCCACAAGTTCAATGCCTAGAATTAAATAAATTGGACGTGGTGGTGCACACCTGTAATCTCAGGACTCAGGAGGTATGGAGGCAGGAGGATCAGAAGATCAAGTTTATCCTTTGCTACAGAGTTTGAAGCCAGCTTGGGCTATATGAAGCCTGTCTCAAAAAAAAACAAATCAAAGCTGGGTGTGGTGGTGCACGCCTTTAATCCCAGCACTTGGGAGGCAGAGGTAGGAGGATCACCATGAATTTGAGGCCACCCTGAGACTACATAGTGAATTCCAGGTCAGCCTGGGCTAGAGTGAGACCCTACCTCGAAAAACCAAAAAAAAAAAAAAAAAAAAAAAAACTTTAGGGCTGGGCTGGAGAGATGGCTCAGCAGTTAAGGCACTTGCCTCCAGTGCCCAAGGCCCCGGGTTCAATTCCCCAGGACCCACATAAACCAGACCCACAAGGTGGTGGCCCTGGTTCTCTCTCTCTGCTTGAAAATGGAAAATAAAATATTTTTAAAAAAAAAGAACTTTGGGGCTTTACCCTCTCCTGCTTTCTCATGAGCAGGAGCTCTCTGGTTTTTTTTTTTTTTTTTTTGGTTTTTCAAGGTAGGGTCTCGTAGTTTTCATGGAATTCACTATGTAGTCTCAGGGTGTCCTCAAACTCATGGCAATCCTACCTCTGCCTCCTGGGTGCTAGGATTAAAGGTACGCACCAGCACACCCAGCTTTATCCTATTCTTGCATTCTCAGGAGCAGAGGTTTTCATCATCTCTTCTCTTTCCTTTTCTTAATCTAATGATCGCTAGGCAAGCATTCTCCAATTGAGATACATTGCTTTCATTCCCAGGCTTTTTTTTTGAGCATAGGTTGGTCTGGAGCTATGTAGCACATAGCACAGGCTGGCCTCATACATACAGCAATCCTGTCTTGGCCTCCTAAATGCTGAGTCTACAAGTGTAAGCTTTTACACCCAGTTTTTTATTATTCTTTTTCCCAACACAGGGTCTCCTTGAATTCACTAAGTAGCCTAGGCAGCCCTCAAACTTGTGATACTATTGTCTGAATCTCCCAAGCAGCCGGGATTAAAGGTGTTTGACACTATGCCCAGGTAACAGGTAGACTTCCTCAGCCCACTGTGGTGGCCCATCCCTATAATACCAGTTTTATGGGGGCTAAAGCAGTAAACTGGAATGGTAGCCTATCTTTATAATCCCAGCACTCAGGAGGTGGAAGCAGGATTATTGTGGGCTTGAAGTCAGACTAGGCTACATAGCAAAACCCTGTTTAAAAACAAACAAACAAAAAAAGCCAGGGAGCTAAAGAGATTGCTCAGTGGTTAAGGCACTTGCCTGCAAAGACTAAGGAACTGGGTTCAATTCCCAGTACTCACATAAAGCCAGATGCACAAGGTGGTGCATGCACCTGGAGGTTTCTTTGTAGTGGCTGGAGAGAATGGGCACTCTCTTTGTCTCTCTTCTTTCTCTGCTCTCAAATAAATAAAGTGGGTGTGGTGGTGCACACCTTTGATCACAGTACCCTGGAGGCAGAGTTAGGAGGATTGCTGTGAATTGGAGGACAGCCTGAGACTACATACTGAATTCATAGAGTGAGACCATCTCAAGAACCCAAAAAAGGGCCAGGCATGGTGGCACATGCCTTTAATCCCAGCACTTGGGAGGCAGAGGATTGCTATGAGTTCAAGGCCAGCCTGAGACTAGAGTAAATTCCAGATCAACCTGGGCAAGAGCGAGACCCTACCTTGAAAAACAAAACAACAACAAAAAACCACAAAAAAAAATTTAAAGCGAACAAAACATCATCCTTTATCTTGGTGGAAGTTATCAATTTCTCCCTGTAGTCTTAACAATTATTCTCAATTTCACTCATCTTCCTAGCATGTGCCTCTGAGAATGTGTCTTATTTCTGCTGACTTCTTCAAGAAGACACCTTCCAATCCTTTGTTAGTATGCTGCCCAGTGCGGAGCAGGTGGTGGCAAGGATGGGTGGTAAGGAGTCTGAGCGTGCTGCAGTGTGGGCTGTACCTCTGGAGTTAGCAAATACAAAGCCAGAGCCTGGAAGTACAGTGTTACTTCTGATGAAAGATGTGTCTCCTGGCTGCCCAGGCGGGTCTCAGTAGAGCCACCCAGGGATCAGATCCTTCTAGTTTGTCTACTGTATGGAAGTGAGGTTAGATACTACCTGAGGGGTTTTCAGGCTGACAGGGTATGAAGTAATAGAAATGCTATGGTGCATCCAACGTGACCCTCAGGGGAGGTGTCTTTTCCTTTTGAGATGATGCTCGAGGAGTGACTTCTCTAAGGTCACACGGAGAGGACATGGGCTCAGTCCACATCTCTGATGGAAAGTTCTTCCCCTAAAAGTATACTGCCCTCTCTTCACCAGGGAGAAGGGCATACCTACCTGATTCAGTCTTGGTCTGGATTACATCTCCCCACACTGTGAGATCACCACGGGCAGCTTGGGCTTATTGTTGGGGCCTGTGGGGACATTCTAGAAAAGAAAGCGAATGAACATGAGAATCATGCACTCAGGTGCTTGCTTGCTCACTGCTTGGTTAAACCTCTGCTGATGCCTGCCAGCCCCTATGCTAAGGAGCCAAGAGTCAGGGACTGTGTGTCCTAGCAGACAGGTAAACATGTAACACAGACCCAGGAGAAAACGTGCAACACTGAGAAGATGAGCAGACCTGTATTAGAGTTGTGTTAGGGACAGATGGAGTCACTAAGAAGATGTTTTAAGAGGTCTAAGAAAGAGACCCAGAAGTGGGGACATTTGAGCTGGGTTTAGAAGGATGAATGGGAGGAAAAGAAAGAACACTCTTAGACAAAAGAAATGGCCTAAGCAAAGGCTCAGGGCCGGGAAGACAAGAGGCATGTACCTGTATGCCCAACTTACATGGCTCCTGCACATACATAAGCATGTGCACACATGTGTGCATGTGCATATAAATAAAAAAAAGGAAAACCTCTCCTCCCAGGGAGTCTGTGTGCCTGGGGAGAGTGATAACTGGACGCCATTTACCCTTCTCTAAGGCCTCACTGATAGGCAGAAAGCACCAGACCAAAAGGACACCCAAGCAGGACTTACCTCAATCTTTCTCATCACCAGAAGTCCATCAATGATTTTTCCTGCATGAAGAGTATGCGGGAAGACTTTATTCTTGGTGCTTGTACAGCATCGCCCAGCTCCAAATGCCCATTCCCTATTCGTTATTATCTCGTTAGACTCTCTTACTAACTTAGGAAACGGAGATTCAGTGAGCTGAAAGGATTTGCCCAACATCACAGGTAAGAAGCAGCAAAGTGCTGGAGAGATGGCTCAGTGGATAAAGGAGCTTGCTTGCAAAGCCTGGCCTTGGGTCTGGTCCCCCAGTACCCACATGAAGCCAGACACACAAAGTGACACATGTGTCTGGAGGTCGTTTGTACAGGCAGAAGTTCCTGGCATTCCTACACTCTCTCTCAAATAAATAAATAAATAAATAAATAAATAAATAAATAAATAAATAAATAAATAAATAAATTTTTGTAAAGCAGCAAAGGCTGGGTGAGGTGGAGCATGCCTTTAATCCCAGCACTGGGGAGGCAGAGGTAGGAGGATTGCAGTAAGTTCAAGGCCAGCCTGAGACGACATGGTGAATTCCAGGTCAGCCTGCAGCAGTTAGGGCTCAAGCTTAGGCACCACAGCTCCACTGCCTCAACGCTGCCAACACATACTACCCCAATGGTTCCTTTCTCCCCTCTGGAGCTCTAACCACACATCTCCCTCACTCCCATCTTCTTTAGCTTAGAGCAGTTTTATACCAACTGCTGGGGACTTGGATCCTGTGGAAGGGGCCTGAGGTGGTGACAATGGGAGAGGAGTGGCACTTACCAAACACTACATGCTTCCCATCCAGCCAGTCACACTTGGAGCAGGTGATAAAGAACTGACAGCCATTTGTACTGGGACCACTGTTTGCCTGATAGAAACCAAATACACCTGCAGTAAGTTTCTCTGGCCATGTGTGGTGAAGGGCAAGGTTCCCCAAGAGCCTGGAGCCCTGACTTGAGCATGCTTTCCTTGAGCACCTGCTAAGAGCCAGCGGCTGGGCAGGACACAAGCCACCTTTGAGGAACTGTGTCCTTTAATCAGTGTGCATTTCTTACACAAGTGTGAGGTTTGGTAATGGGACTGATTATTAATTTTTAAAAAATTATTAGCCGGGTGTGGTACGCACACCTTTAATCCCAGCACTCGGGAGGCAGAGGTAGGAGGATCACCATGAGTTCAAGGCCACCCTGAGACTACATAGTGAATTCCAGGTCAGCCTGGACTAGAGCAAGACCCTACCTCAGAAAAACAAAAACAAACAAACAAAAAAGAACAGGTGGAAGAGGTACGGAGCAGGACACTGACATTCTGCTCCAGCCACCAGAGCAAGTGCATGGGGTAGACACGTAGACACACACACACACACACACACACACACACACACACACACACACACGGAAAAACAACATGCCTGTATACACTCCCGATCCTTTTGGCTCAGTTCCTGAATGTTGGAATTACAGGTGTGCGACACCTCCACTGGGCTGAAAATAAGTGTGTTTAAATTGAGAGTCCAAAGCCTTTTCTTTTTTTTTTTTTTGGTTTTTCGAGGT
>PVHP010024339.1:0-26544 GCA_004024765.1 Zapus hudsonius
ACTTTGTGCATCTGGCTTTACTTGGGTCCTGGAGAATCAAACCCTGATTGTTAGGCTTTACAAGCAAGTGACTTAGCTGCTTAACCATCTCCTCAGCCCCTCAACATGAGTTTTGATGAGAACAAAACACAGGAGCAAATTAGTGTAAGCATTTCTAATCAACAGAGCTTGGTTATTTCTTTTCTTCGAGTAGTAATATGAATGAGAACAAGTGTATCTTCTTATAGGAAAAGCTAGGAGGAATTGCCACAACAAGCCTTCGTTCTATACAACATAATCTTCTGAGGTTTAGTGAGCATTCAAAGGTCTGTGTATTTGTGAAAGAAACCAGTACTAGGAATTCCAACGAAAGGGCAGACTTTCAATCAAATAACTCAGAGAAACTTTACATGCTAAGGAACCACCTAGTGCATTTGTTATTGACTTATTTTTAATAAGTCAATTTTTAATAATCCTGTGATAATTTATGCATAACACATAATATGTATAGCTTGGGCAATTCTCACGGAAAGAAATATGCATTTTCTGTTGAAAATATTCATTTTCTATGGAGCTACCCAGAGCTTCTTTATTTAGGATTCTGCTCCAATGAGCTCTCTGTCAGCTACACTTGCAATCCGTTCTATCCAAGTTCATGAACCACAGAGAGCTGTCTGTGTCGCCGTGTTTTAAAATTCTAGGGCTTCTCTAACCAATGCACTCCTGAGGGATATTGCGTGGTACATGGAAGGAAATAGAAAATTCAGGAGAAAATGTTATACTTGCAATTCTGGATAAATCCTATTTGATTGCATTGGATTATTCTTTCATATATAATATAGTTAGATTTCAGCTTCTTGTGTTACTTAGGATTTTAACAGCCACCTTCATCACTGGATTAACAGTTTCTTTTCTGTGCATGGTTATATTATAAATAGTTCCATTTTATCCTTGCATTCTGTTCCTAAAAACCACAAGTTAATTGAAAGAAACCACTTATTACACTAACTGGAAAGAGCATGTTTTGAACAACACTCTGACAAATTTCAGATTTTATTCAAGGATTCTATTTCATGAATAAAATTTTAGTAACCTTATTTTTTTCCAAAAAAATTGTTTCATTGAGATTTTCAAATATAACAAGCATTTGTGGACATTATTTATGATTTTAATCTGTACATTTGTTCTGTCAATATTTTGCATTAGTCTCTGTGAGTTTTGCAGTAATGTGGTACATTCTTACGTCATAATAGCTGTTTTCTCTATTTCTGCTCTTATGCTTTATTTTCACCTAATATAACAAGTGCTCTTGTCTTCTTAAATTAAAGAATCATTTATTTATTTGAGAGAGAGGGCGAGAGAAAGAGATGGGCAAACCAAGGGAACACCCACCCCTCACATCTGGCTTCATGTGAGTACTGGGGAATCAAATCATGGTCATTAGGCCTTGCAAGCAAGGGCCTCCAGCTGCTGAGCCATTAGCCCAGCGACTTTTTAAACTTTAAATTGACCCTTTAGTTCACTTAGGTTTAAGAATGAAAATATTGAAACCTGTAAATTTTCATGAAACTAGTTTAGAAATAATTCACATCTGTTTGAAATAAGTCTTATTATGAATAAACAGGTGGTGTTTGTTAACTTGCAAACCTACTGCCAAATATTGTTCCTTCCATTTGTTCTATTGTTCAGATTAGCAGCTCCCAGTTTTAGGGAAGAGTAAGAAGAATTTTCATAGTACGTCCTGAGTAAGTCCATTATGTTCTATAAAGTGCATAAATCAGCCTATTGATTTATCTCAATCAACTTTTGGGTTATTTTTTTTTCTCTGTTGTTTTTTTCTGCATTAGATGTCATGGTTTCTCATTTTTATTATTTTGTTCTTTCTCCATGCTTTGGATCTATTTTTTTCCTTTTCTTTCTTATGGTTGCTTAATATTGGAACAAAGATTGTTGACTGGAGATCTTTGTTCACCACCAATCTCAGCATTCAGGGCTATGAATTTCCCTCTGCGTGCCACCTCAGCTGTATTCTTTTTTTTTGTGTGTGTGTGTGTTTATCTTTGAATTTTTTTTCCTTTATTGTTCATAATGAGTTACATTGTTTAGTGGGCCAACCATGAGTTGTTATCCCCAATTCCCCGTTGCCCCCCTTCCCCATCCCCAGTCAGCTGGATATCCTCCTCCGTGGGCCATCTGGATCAGTCTTTGTGGTTTGGGACCATGGATAGCCCAGTCTTCAGCCGGGTTCTCATGACCCGAGTGTGTTGTTACTGAGGGTTGCCAAGTCTCTGCTATTCTCCCCCACCACGGCTCTCACAATTTTTCCGCCCCCTCTTCCCCTCAGTTCCCTGAGTCATGGTGGGTATCAAGGCTTCTTTTATGTTGTGAGCTTAGGGGTTTTTGTGTCTAGATTCGTTGGTTTCTGTCACACTGGCTTATCTTTTGTTGATTAAATGGCTATGGCTGTGGGTCCCTTGTTCATCCAATCATTGTCTGTGGGGTTCCATATGGATCCTCCTCTGTATGACTGTGGTGGCTCATCTCATGCCAGGATCTCAGCTTTCTGCCTGAAGTCGGTTGGAAGGGTTATATGGGCCACAGCTCTCTCGCTGTATCTTGAAAAATACAAACACAATCTCCATCGGAGAATGAGGTCAGAATCCGTTAACAAATATACAACTATCTGGATTACTTAGCTTCTATTTTTAAAAGCCTCCTCGGCAGTCACTCGCATAGTGCATCTTTTCTTGGGAGCCCAAGAGTATGGGATCCGTTGCATATCGCCCTGAATCCCCGGTTTGTTGTGTTTTCCTTTTAATTCAGTTTGAACATCCTCTCTGATCTGACCTGCTAACCAACACCTTCCACGCAGATTAGGTCCAGAAAGCCAACATTTAGCACTGCTCAACTTCTCTCTTGTTTCACTGATAACCTTTTATCAGTTTTTTTTTCTCTTAAACTGGAATAGTTAGATTTTATATAAGAGGAGTCCAAGCCTCAACTACTGGAGAAATCTACCCATATTTCCACCTTCCTCTTCACATCTCCATGTCTCTGGCCATGAAAACTGCCCTGCATGCATGCAGGTTGAACCCTCTTCAGTGTACTGAGTGGAGTCACTCCGTGTTGGGACATCAAGTCTCTGGGCCAGAATATAAAATGTGTTTCTTTGAGAATTGAGTTATTTTGGGGTTACATCAGACAATTGCATCAACAGGAATTATCGTGGTGACTCCTTCCTATTCCTAGTTTGTTGGGAACTGCTATCACAAAATGGTATTGAATTATGTTTCTGCATTGGTAATGTTTATCCCTCATTCTGTTAATGTGGTATACCTCATTGTTATATGATTAGCCACCTTCTCATCCGAGGAACAAATCATCCGTGGTCTTGGTGTATTTAATGTGCTACAGAATTCAGGTTCTGAGTGATTTCTTGAGGAACTTTGTATCTATATGATCATTCAGATTATTGGCCTTAAGGATTATTTTATTGTAATATCTTTTGTCTGGCTTTGGGAATTGTGGTCTCATAAAACAATTTCAGAAGAGTTTAAGGATGGGTATTGCTTTTTAAATGTTTGATAGAATTCTTCAATGTGAACCTGGTCCTCTCTCTTTGTTCTTGTTGTCAACAGGCTTGTGAAGACTTCTCATTCCTCATTAAAGTTCTGCTTATGTTTTCTATTTCTTAATGATAAAGTCATTTTTATTTCTTAATGATGAAGTCTGGCCGGTTATGTCTTTGTAGGAATTTATTCATATATTCCAGGTTATTCAATTTTGTGACATGTAATTGTTCATAGTTGTCTCTTATTGCCTTCCTTAATTCTTTTTAAAGTGTTTATTTGGTTTCTACATTTTGACATTTTCATAAAGCCATGTAATGGATTTTGATCTTATTCCCCCAATTACTCTTTTATCTCATTACTCCTCAAAGCACTTTTATCTCATTACTCTCCATCTTACTTTTATGCCTTTTTAAAAACACACCGAATTCAATCAGAGTTGCTTTATGATCATTGGTGAAAGGTTATTTACTATGGAAAAGGCATCTCACCAGTGTCTGCACCCCTGACGAACCCAACTCGCCCGTTCTCAGAAGCCATCAGCTGCCATTGTAGTCTGGGAAGTATGGAGTCTCAGGAATTCTTCCAATATTGATGAGGAAACACCTATAAGCTTCCACTGAAAACCACAGCTGCTGTGAATTCATGGGTGTAACCGCCCTGTCATATTCAGAGGACAGCATTTTGCAGCCTTCCTTTCCCATCTTCCAAAAGGGGCAGAAAGCACAAAGGTCTTGCTTATCTCTATGGAACAGTATATATTTTAAAAATTGTATCATTGACTTCAGCCAATAGTGTGTTTTGATTTTGGTTTTGCTTTTTTATCTTCTTGTTTATCTTTGTGCAGATTGCTTGTGTTTCAATGCCAATAAGTTAAGTAAGGTGCACAAAGTCCATTCTCACATTGACCCTGAATTATATACCGTTGTTTTGAATAAAATTATATACCATCACCATCTTTGTTCAATCCAAGGTTGGTGATTGGCACATATAGCTGACTTGTTGGTTTTACATTGTCCAAGGACTCCATGGTGCTGTCAGCCATTGCTCAGTGAGAAACAGATCCCAGGTGACTCTGCATATGTAATGATATCAATGTTTCTCACCTATTTCTCCTAATAACTTATCAACACATAAGTTTTCCTGATTTTAGTAGGAGGTAAAATGTAAATTTGATATATTTTTCTACATATTCTACATAACCAAAAGATGATAAGTTAGATGATTCCATAAAGGCTATATGTGTAGCAAATTAGAATATATTATAGGAGCTTTAAGAATATCCATTTATAAATGTACAGCTCAAATTGTCATTTTTGCTTCTTCATGAAGAGGAGAGACAACAAAAGAAGGTAAATTTCTTGTTATCCTGGTTTGATAAAACCGTGAAATAAAAACAGAACTTGCAACAAGAATAAAACACTCTCCCAACCTTTTTCTGTTTTCCTATCAAAGAACATCATGAAGAAGAGAAATATCTACTGACAATAGGACTGTTAGATCTTGTGTGTATATATTTACATATAATTTAAATACATGTGTAATTTTACATTAATTAAAGGATAGGTTCTGAGTGGATCTTCTTACTAAGTAAGATTACATCGCCAGCAGCCACAATTTACAAAACCTTAACATTATGTCACTATTTCTTATCTGCATATAAGTGTTACTAGAGGTTTAGAAAACCACATGTCCTTCCTTGTATGGCTCCAACATTTTCTGGAATCCAGGACTGCTTTATCATCCCCTGACAGTCAAAGAAGGCAGATATGGAAAACAACTTCATTACTCCTCAAAGTACTGATTGCAAATGTCATGCTTCTAAGTTTACATTGCATGGAACTTCTGTCAGATGGAGACTCTAGCCCGTTCCCCTTCCACCCGCTTGCTTGCTGCATCAAAAATGGCCATGCGTCTACTTTGGCCAGATTTTTTGTCTCTGGACTTTTTTGTTATATGAGAAAATCAAATAATTCTCTCTTTAATCCATGGGGGTTTTGTTGTTGTTGTTGTTGTTGTTATTTTTAATTTAATTTCATTGTAACCACAATTCTAAATTACATAGAATAAATGTGATTTTATTAATTAATTAATAATTAATTTTTCCATGAAACACGAGGATGTTTATTGTTTTATTTAATGTTTGGAGATAGGGTCTCATGTAATGCAAGTTATTATGCAGCTAAAGGCACTCGCTCTCTTGATCCTCTAGCTTCCAACTCTCAAGTACTGGGATTACAGACCTATACCACCTCTCCTAGCTTGACTGTCTTTTCTTCAAATAACCTAGCTTGAACTACTTTCATATCAAGAGTCATGAGCATTGCTTCATTATTTATAGAATTCTTCAGATAAAGACCACAGCATATGAATGTGTATTAACAATCTGCTTCAAGAATGCTGTCACAATCATCTGGCAAATTACCCTCTAGGAATATAAAAAAACTATAATTTCTACCATTGGTACAAGAACATACAAATACACAAGTAAAAATAGCAACATTAAAATGACACATAGTAACATGACAATCATATATCATGAAAGGAAAGGAAGGGAAGGGAAGGGAAGGAAAGAAAAGGAATGGAAAGGAAAGAAAAGAAAAATATATTAAGTTAGATAGGAAGAAGAAATTAATGATCTAATTTTATAAAAGATGTGTTTATATTATGCATAAGAAAACCGTGTAAGAAATTCAACATATTGTGTTTTGTGTTCATTACTTTTCTTATTACTGTGACAAGATACTTTTAAAAAGCAACCCAAGAGAGGAAGGGTTTATTTTGGTTCACTGGCTTGAGAAGGTACTTACTGTCCATCATAATGGGAAGTTATCTCAGCAGAAGTGTGAGGCATCTGGCTACAGGTGTCCAGAGCCAAGACGCAGAGAGATGAATGCTTGCGGTCAACTTACTTTCACTTTTTCCCCCTTTTCATTAAGCCTAGAGCCAAAGCCCATAAGATGATGCCAATCACATTTAGAGTGAGCTTTTCTTTCTTAAACTCTGGACATGTCCTCACATGCAGGCCCAGCAGTGTGTCTCCTAGGTTATTCCAAATTCAATCAAGTGGACAATGAAGACTGACCATCACATAGACAAATGTGAGAACATTGAAGACTGGGTCCAAAAGTTAACCAAAGTGGTTTTTATCCAGAAGATTAAAAAAAAAATGCCTCACAAGGTGAGAAGCTAAGAGTCAGTTTATGAACAAATTGTCAGAAAATTCGATATTTTAATTTCTATCCACAATTAAGAACAGAAATGCAATGAAAAGAATGAGTATTGCGTTCAAAAATTTACTCAAGTGAATGCCACAGCTATATTTACAGCAAAATATCTCATTTTGTCAATTTAGGTCTTTTGAAGAATATTTCCAGTTTTACTGAGGAAAGAATTGTCTGTCCCTACTCTATTTTATTTCTTGTGATGCTGATTCATTGGTTTTATTTTTGGGTCTCATAACTTATAAACTGACAATGTGTGGAAAAAGAAAAATTCCCTTCTGATTTCCATGGCTTCACTGAGCTTTCTATAATAACATAGAAATAAAGCATGTATTGCATATATATTTTTTAAAAATCTATACCATCCTTCCTAACAACTCCTCATTAGTGAAGGTAAGTCAGTAGCTGGATATTAATTTTCCTGTATCTTGGCGTGAATCAATACTCTCCCACTTCTTATTATGATTATGTATGACTTTTCCAAGTATAGACCCCTTTAAAATTAAAACCACAGAAACGTGATTTGCTAGAAAACAAGGCTGCACATTATAAAATTGTTAGATTTCACTGACTTACAATGTTATTAAACACTTTTATTCTTTATAATTTTCACATGAATAATTATCTCTACTGCCAACTGGGTGAAGATGTGGCTTTTCTGCCCACAGACCTGCTTGTTGAACAATATGAATAGATGTTATCACATAATTGGAATTGATACACAGAAGTGTCTTTAGCAATGGTGAATTGAGAAGTACTTGAGGGAGCAAGTTCTAAATGTCACATGTTTATCTAAAATAAGTTCAGTTTTGTTTGTTATGATTTGACTGGGCAAGAGAAATATGTACAAAAACCTCATAATCTATGCACATTTCTCTAATACATGATTAATTTTTCAAACTCAGCTCATTAAAACAATACCAACTGCCCTATAAACACTAAAATAAAATTCATGCAGTCGAATATATCGGATCTGATGACTAGCTAGTTTAAAGAACTAACTCCAAATTTTGTACAATCATTTACAAAATTAACAAAAAAGAACATGATTGAAGTTAGGAAATAACAGAGAACAGAGGGACCTATGACATGTGCTGTAGTCAGTCACACGCCGCTGAGATGGCCGCTGAGATGAATCTCCAAACCAGGCACAATTTTGGGGAGGAAAGTATTTGTTGAAGGAACAGACCCAGGGGAAGTTAAGGAAAAGGCTGGCTCCCTTTCACAGATCCAAGCAGAGACAGAGACAGCACCTCCAGAAGCAAGCAAGCAAGCACACTGTAACCCTGTAATTCACAAAATGCAGAACTGCCAGACCGGGTTCCAGCTTCGTTTGCACATGTATCCCTAGTATTTTGCATCCAAATTAGAAAGGGCCAGTCCCCAGGAGGCTAGGCCAAAGTGATACTTCCTCCAGCAAGAAGCCTGGAGACAATTAACAATTTAATGAACACAATAATAATAAATTCTGTTGGGGGACACTTACTGAAAACTACCACAACATGCCACTCACCTTTTCAAATATCCAGGCCTTGTCGTCGTCACCACCACCACCTTCCATTTAAAATATGCCAGGAATACTTCACCATTTTAGCAGTTACCTCCTTGGCGCTGGGACAAAACACTTGATTACAAACAGCTTCTGGGAAGAAAGGGTTTATTTCGGTTTATATTTTCCATGGGAAGTTTCAATATGGCAGGGGAAATGTGGTGAGCAAGCAGAAGGAAAGAAGCAGAGTGAGCAAGCTCTGCACACCTTGAGGGTTGGAGTAATAAACATCAAGGTCCACTCTCAGGGATACACCTCTGCCAGCAAGGCTCCACCTCCAACAGCTTCTACCAGCCAGGGACCAAGTAAGAGGTTGAATCACAAACACTTGAGTCTATAGAGACATTTTAGGTTCAAATCACAACAATGCCCTTTCTGCCTTAATCAATCACCATACAACTTGAAGACTCTCAAAACACCCGTTTTCACCAGTATTTTACTTCTCCAAGATTCTATCCTGTGCTCAATCTCCTTCTGGCACCTCTGTTGAGTACCTTAAACCCTCTCGTATTTTGGGGGTTATTTTTCTTTATTTTTGCACACATACATGTGTGTGGTATGTACATGCTTGCATATGTGTGTGCACGTTCATATTTATGTGGACAAATGTGTGTGAATGGGAAACTAGAGGTTGAAGTCAGATCTTCAATAGTTTTCTACTTAATATTTTTGAAATAAGATTTCTCACTGAACCCAAAGCTTGCCATTGTGGCTAGACTATCTGGCCAGCAACCTCTGGAGATCCTCCTGTTTCTACCTCCCCAATGCTGGAATTAGAGGTCCATGCTACCACACTCAGAATTTATGTGGCTCTGGAGACCCCCAACTCTGGTCCTCACACTTACACTACACACAGTTTTTCCCACTGAGATATCTCCCCAGACTGTTTGCTTGTGTTCCATTTTTGCTCTGATGAGATTCAGGCTCTGCCCTCTATCTCCCATAGCCCTAGAAAGACTGGGTCCAGAAATAAGTCAGAGTTCTGACTCTTCAATGCAGCTTCCAGACCATTCTGCCTTCCACCTGTTCTCCTTCAGTGATGGCCCAATACTGAGATGTCATCACCTACCTCTCTTCTGGATGCTGCTGTTATATTCAAATGTGTTCTCTACAATTTTAACCTTTTTCGTGTTAATTCTCTCCTATAGTGTTTGGTGACTTCAACATAAAACAAGATAATGTTTTAGATCCATGAATTTCTCATTCCAGGAGCCACTCTATTGGCAATAATCTCATAGTCTCATGATCATACCTGAGAACACCTCATGACACATACGTGATCAGTTTGATTTATGACAATCATCTCCTAATGTTACAACATCCTCTTCCCCTTAGTCCTTCAATTCCTACACTCCTTCACAACCATTCAGAACACCAATTCTTTTTTTTACTTTTTATTGATAGCTTCCATAATTATAGACAAAAGACCATTATAATTCCCTCCCCACCCTCCCTCATATCTCTTCCCGCTCTCAATTAGTCTCTGTTTTGTTTCGGTGTCATCATCTTTTCCTCCCATTACGGGTAGGTATTATCAGGCACTGTGAAGTCATGAATATCAAGGCCATTTTGTGTCTTGAAGTTTGTATTGTAAGCAGTCCTACCCTTCCTTTGGCTCTTAAAATCTTTCCACCACCTCTTCCGCAACAGACCCAGAGCCTCGGGAAATGTGATAGAGATGTCCCAGTGCTGAACACTCCACTGTCATTTCTTCTCACCACCATCTGCAAAAGACAAGCTTCTCTAGCCAAGAGTTAGAGTAGCATTATTATTTGGGTTTGCTCATTTTTTAAAGTGCTTATAAGACAGTTTGGTGGGCATAATATATGCATTTAGCCAGACCTCAGCAGGTGTTGCTCCCCAAGGGCCATGACCTCCCCCTCCATAGGCTTTTGACTAGGTCTTCAGTACCAGGCATGCTTTCCCTCTTGTGGAGTGGGCCTCCGGTCCAATTAGAGAGCAGTTGGTTTCCCCCACAATAGACGTGCCACCATTGCACCAGTTAACACATTTGGCCTGGCTGGCCCATCTTACGGTTTGTAAGATCCACGGCTGTTCACCACCATTGATGACTTCTCTCTCCCATGGGGCTGCAGGCAGCCATAGCTTTTTCCAGCTTTCTGACAGCTGGTTAACAGGGAAGAGGTTTCCAGCTCAGCTCCAGCTTGATTTCTCAGTGATCTGCAGCCCAAGCATATTTGGTCTTTGGTAATAGGGTCTTACTATCTCAAGAGAACACTAATTCTTCTTTCTGAGCTCTTTATGGACACTACATACACTCTCACTTCTCTTATATAACTCATAAAAAACTAAAATTTTGTAAGAAAACTATGAAAAATATTTGAAGTATCTTCATAGATATGCATATCCATATCTGCTTCCTCTAAAGGCTACCTTGGGCGACATTCCATCCCTCTCTTCCACAGAAGCAATTCATCATTATTACTCCAATGCTGTTTTAAAATCCTTTCTTTGTTCCCTACTTAAGTACAGGTTTCTCCTTTATTTCCTTGCCCTTCTTTGTAACATAAAAGTCATTTATAATGTTATTTTCTCACTGTATTCATTCTGATCCTCCCACTTGCTCTAAAGCCTTCAGATGCGATCACATCAAGGTCGCCAATGATCGCTTTTACAAAAATCAATAAGACAAGTCTGAGCCCGTGTACTTGACTGATGAAAGCATTGGACATAACCCACAGCTCATCCCCTTCGGTTTGTTTTTGTGTTTGTTATTTATTTATATGGTTATGTATATGTGCCTCTGAGGAGAGGCAGGTGCATGCTATGGTGTGCATGTGGTCAGATGACTATGTTGAGGTGTTTCTTCTATTCTTTCACCTTTTTATTGAGACAGGATTTCCCTGCTTGTTTTGACACTGTTGCCTACAAGCTTCTATTCTCTGGCTTTGCCTTCCATTGCATAGACATGCTGGGATTACAGACGCCACATGCCGCCCACTTTTTCTTGGTTTTACATAGATGCTGAAGATAATTAAATTTGGGTCAGCAGGCTTGCAAGCACTTAGCTATCACCCCAGGCATCTGCTTAATTTTAGTTTATTCATTTATTTTATTTAGATAATATATATATATATAACATAAAATTTGTCACCCAAGCCATTTGAAGTGGCTCACTATTTCACAATGTTGCAAAGCTACCGTAATTTCAAAAATGATTCATGGTCTCAGAATGAAACCCTCTCTCCATGAACTCTCCTTTCCATGTCCCTTCGCCACATCATAATCATCCTTCTGTCTCCCTGGTTTCGCTTATTCACATGAGTTACATCAACATGTGTCCTTTAGTGTGTATCTTACTTCATTCAGCATAATGTCTGTGTTGTAAGTAATGCAAGTATTTTTATTCTTTTTAAAGATATAATCTTCTGCTGCATCATAGCTTGGATCTAAGATGTTCCCCCAAAGCTCATGTGTTCAGGACTTGGTTCTCAGTGTAGCAGGACATAGAGCTAAGAGAATTGAGATCATGGGAATGCTGACTATATGTCGTAGTCAGCCACACGCCGCTGAGATTTATCTCCAAACCACGCACGATTATGGGGAGGAAAATATTTATTGAGGTATCAGACCCAGGGGAAGTTAAGAAAAAAAGACTGGCCCCTTTTCACAGATCCAAGCAGAGACAGAGACAGCAGCCCAGCACCAGCACCAAGCAAGCACACTGTAACACACTGTGTTTTACAAAATGCAGAACTCCAGGTCAGGGTTCTGGCTCTTCCTTTGCATATCTACCCTTCCCATTTTCCATCCAAATTAGAAAGGGTCAGTCCCCAGGAGGCCAGGCCAAAGTGGCACTTCCTCCAGCCAGAAGCCTGGAGACAATAATTTTAATAAATCCTTAATTCTTTTGGGGGACATTATTCAAACTACCACACTATAGTTCAGTGAGCTTTTGGAATGGTGGAGACCTTGGAAGGTTAGGTCTAATTAGAAAAGTAACTGGGGTATGCATATAAGAACACATTTTGTCCCTGTCCAAAACCTCCCACACACGTTGTGTTTCTTTGCTGCTATGAGGTGAGCAGCTTTGCTCCACCATTGCTTTCATTCATGACGTTTTATTTCATCACACACTGAGAAAGAATGGATCCAGATGAATGCGGACTGAAGTGTATGAAATCTTGAGCCAAAACCTTTCCTTGTTTATCAATCATAGCGATGAAAAGCCAACTAATGATATATGCTGCAGTACTTACCTTACTATCTAGTAATCAATATCAAAAGTCAATTTAACATCATAGGATTTATTTCTAGATTTTTACATTCTATGTCATAGAATATGTTTGTGTTTATTCCATTATCACATTATTTTGATAACCGTAGCTTTGCAGTAAGTTTTAAACACATATATGATTCTTATTTTTCAAGATTGTTTTGCCAATTCTTTGTCCTTTCTGACTGTGGTATATATGAATTCTTTTTCGATTTCTGAAAAAAAATTGTTGACATTGGACATGGATTTCATAGAATCTATAGAATGTTTTGGGAAATATCTTAACCATATTAAATCTTGTAGTCCATGAACTTCAAGTATCATTCTGCTTATTTTGGTCTTAATTTGATATAGAAATATTTTGTAGTTTTCAGTAGCAGACTTCCATTACCTTGGGTAAATTTATGACTAAGCGCTTTATTATTTTGATATTTTAAAAGTAATTATTTTCTTAATTTTCTTTTATCATTGGACATTACAAGTGTATAGAAATGCAACTTATTTTCATTTTGATTCCTTTAATTTTGCAGAATTTGTCCGTGTAAATTGTGAACAAAAAGAATGTTAGTTTTCTTTCCAATTCAGGTATCACTTTTGTGTGTGTGTGTGTGTGTGTGTGTGTGTGTGTGTGTGTGTGTGTGTGTGTGTGCATGTGTGCATGCGCATGTGTGCCTGTCTGCAAGTGTGTGTGTGTGTGTTTGTGTGTGTGTGCATATGGAAACCAAAAGATGATCCTGGGTCTTTTTCCTCAGGCATTGTCCACAATTTCTGAGACAAGGCTTTCACTGAGCTGGAACTCACAAATTAGGCTTGAATGACTGGCCAGCCAACCCTAGGGATCCACCTACCTTTACCTCCCCTAGTAAACTTTACTGGTTCTACAAGTAAAAGTCAGCGACAAGCACTCTATGAATTGAGCTATTTCCTCATTCTCTCCTTTTCTTATTTTTGGATTACTTTCCCCCATTCCTCTTCCTTCTCTCAACTCGCCAGTTGCTCTGATGAGAATGTGCGATGCTGTGCAGAACAGGAGGAAAGCTGGGTGTACTTGTCTTCTTCCTCATCTTCAGGAGGGGGGTTCAGTTTTCCGCCATTGGACATGTTAGAGGGAGTTTTCACTATCCCCAGTTTATTGAATGCTTTCATTGTGAATAGATGATGGGTTTTGTAAAGGGCCTTTTTCTACACCAGTGTAACTAGTTACTTAATTTTCTTTCATTCTATTTACATGGTATGTTACTTTATTTTTCATGGGTTCACCATTTTTGCATTGAAAGAATTACATTTGGTAATTTATTTCCCTCTCTTTTTTATATTTTATAATTTATTTATTTGTTTGAGAAAGAGAGACAGAAAGAGGCAGACACAGAGAGAGAAAGAGAGAGAGAATGAGTGTGCCAGGGCCTCCAGACACATGGGCCACCTTGTGAATCTGGCTGTACCTGGGTACTTGGCAATTGAATTTGGGTCCTTCTGCTTTGCAGGCAAATGCCTTAACCACTAAGCAATCTCTCCAACCCTCTTTACCTCTCTTAATTTATATATGCTAAGGATTTTATATCAGCATTCACAAGAGATATTGATGTGTTATTTTCTTAAGTGTCTGGTTCTAAAATCGGGACAATAGAGGCCTCATAAAATGAGTTAGTCTAAAAATTACTTGGAGGAGTTTGTTAACCTTGGTCCTTCTTGTCCTTATATTTTTGTGAATACACCCATGAAGACATCAGACTGAGAACTATGCTTTGAGTCAGTCCTTCCACAAGAAAGTTATAAGGTTGATTTATAATTTTTTACTTCTTCATGTTTGTGTCTTGGTAGGTTGTATATTTCTAAACGTGTTTTAATTCATCTAGATTTCCAACTACTTGGTATACAATTATTCACACAGGATTCTTTTGCAATCTTTATTTCTATATAGTTAGGAAACTTTAGTAATAGTCTCACTTTTGTTACTGAATTTACTAATGGTAGTGTTTTATTGTAGCAAATCTAACTAAGGGTTATCCATTAGCTAACCTTTTATCTTAAAGAATCAGCTGTCAGTCTTCATTATTTTTTCATATTTTTCTATTCTCTACTTACTGCCCCTCCAATATTTTTTCTCATAGATGATTTTCACACTAGATACGTTGATGGCGAAGATGAACCACCACACTGGTCGAGGAAAAAGGTGACATTACTAATAAAAATTACAGTGCTTTGTTTCATATTTGCTTTAACTTTTACCAGAAATCATTGTTTCTTTGTAAAATTATGAGTAACTTTATCGGTTCTGCATTCATGTTAACCAGAAGGACCTGCTGTAGCAAAGTTGATGGAAACTAACTCCTCACTCTCTGTTTATCTGAGGAACTCTTAATTTTCCCCATTTTAAGGGATTATTTACCAAATACAGAATTGAAAAACAGATTTGTTTATCTTTCCTTTCCCTATGTAAGTGATTTCCCTGCTGTTGGCCCTATGGCTTTTGCTTATTTTTATAGAACTTGGCTAGTAATCATACTGAGGATTCCTATACAGAATGAGCTTCTCTTTTGCTGCTCTAACATTCTATGTTTGCCATGGGCTTATGAAATATTGATTATGTGTCTCCATGTGGGCTTTGCCTGGGGTGTGAATGGTTCTCTAAACGTCCTCATAAACATGGTATTTTTAATGTTTTAATTTCCCAGATCCTCACTTCTCTGAGCTCAAAGACCTTCTGTCTTGTGTCTTCATACTATCTTGCCCTGAGTGTTGGTAGTTTTCCCTTGTAACTTAGGCAAGCAGCCCTCAACACTTGTTGCACCTTTCTTTGAGGTTAGATGAAACAGAGAAGGATGCCTTAAACAGGTCCCTCGAGTATCCCCAGACAAATGAGAAAGATCCCCACAATGATTCACATACAAGTCCTGCTCAGATTCCTCTGATTTGAAGAAGGACCCTGGAGTCTGTACCATTTTTCAGTCAACATCAAGAATGCCAGTCTGGCGAGGAGAAAACCTTTATTTTGATATTCAAATATTCTTATTTGTCAGAGAACACTCCTGTTTCCCTCCTCTATTTATGCTGGTCAGTACATCTTTTCTGACAGAACCAGGGAACCAGGATTGTGTTTTCAACCTTTCCTTTTCTTCCTCTAATCCTTGTTTTATCTCTGAATTTGTATTTCAAGTGTAGGTCTCTCTCAAGCTACAAAGTCATGTCCAACCACCCATCCACTGTCCCTTCCCTACTTGTATTAAAAAAAAAATCTCAAAGTCTAGGTTTCCAAAAAAGAAACAGGAAAATCAACTTTGTCATCCAATGTACTCCTCTTGAAAGCTTCTGTACCCCATCTCTGTTGATAGCCCTCTTGCTCAAAGCCAACAACCTAGAATCACTCTCCCCTCTCCTCTCACTGTTCATAAGCAGATCAGTCAGGAAATTCTTTAGGATCTGCCTGCAAATTACCCAGAAATCCTCTCACCGGATCTTCCCAGGTCACTGTCTTGTGAGCCTTGCTGTCATCCGCCTTGTTGATCTTACTTCCACCATGGCTCTCCTGTTACTAATGACAGCTTGGGAGTCCAGATCATTGGTTTAAAATGTAATTCAGGCCATGGCCCTGCCCAAAATGCTGCATCAGTTTTTCTTGCCTTCCCAGTGAAGGCCATCCTTTGGCTTCTGTGCACTTCTCAAGATGATCACTTACACCAGCATCCCTGGTAGTAAGTGGAAAGTGCTAGCAAATTCAGAGGCTCTTGTAGAGACTATTGTGTGCACTGAAGTAGGATCCCCATTGGTCCCTCCTCTATTCTCTCTCTGAACTCACTCCTAAGAGTCTCCTCTCCCTCTCCTCCCCTCTTATTCTCACCTCAATGACATCCTTCATGTCTCCTAAAATTTTCATCACTGCGTGGCAACCTTTAGCAGTAACTGACTCTTATTCCTCAAATGCTCATTTCCTGGGTTTCTACCTCCATACAATCATCAACACGCCCAAGCATCACCTCTTAATCAAGTCCATAGGAATTACCGTGTACTCACTTCTTTCTCTGCTTCTCATATTAGCTTGCCCTAAATGCTTCATCTTTTTATTTTTCCTATCATGTATCAAATTTCCATAGGTGTTAGTAATATGTTAATATTCATAATTAATAAATATTTAATATCCAGTGTGTAAATACTCTATCATGTGTATATCATATGATTTGTTATATTTTCATGATAAAATATATTCTAAAAGGCCATGAATTCCAGTTCATTCACAAATCCCAAATGCCTACAGCAATGAATGGCACACAGACTGCTCTTAAATATTTGTTAAGCGTGATTTACTGGACGTGGGAGAAGACTCAGAAGGTCCAAACACTTACTATACAAACACGAAGACTTGATTTACATCCCCAGCACCCACATAAATGCCAGGTGTGGCTGCACATGCAGGTAAACGCATCCCTGAAGGGAAGGGAGAAGGGAGGATTGCCAGGGCTCCTGCCAGCCAGTCAAACCTCAACGCAGGAAGCATCAGGTTCAGTAAGAAGGGTAGAGGGGTCACCTGATGCTTTCCCCTGGCCTCGCAGTGTGCACACTGGGTACATGCTTCTAAATGCATACACCCCACACGTGTATACACCCCACCCCAACACACCACAAACCAAAACTTTAAAAAGCTTGACTTCCCACAGCAATTTATGTCTGTGGATTAGCAAAAGCACTTACTCTAAGAACAAACATAAATATGGAAAGATTCAATTGCAATGACAATATGCTTAATAGATTTTTGTTTCTGCTGTCAAGCACACAAAGAATTTTTCAGGGGAGTTTTCATAAAAGTAAACATTTTCGAACAAAAATTTCTATAGTGTAATGGTTTTAAATAATAATAGAATATTATTCCGATATTAATAGAATAATAGAATCAATACAATGCTTTCTGAAGATGTAAATTTTTGGAAAACAATTTTAATTTGAATTTTCTTTCTTATAATTTGGTTATGATTTTCTTCCAAATAAAATCCATAATCTTTTATTCTTTAAAATTAAAAGATATTAAACTTACCTAAAATAAAATACAGCTTTTTGTATGGTAATTGTCCTTTTCTACAAAGAGTCAGTCGATTTACTTTCAATTTAGATTAGATAAACAAAATAAGAGTGTGAAGATATTGCCATATTAAAAGACATTCTGCATAGTCACTGGTATTTACAAAGAACAAAAGCAAAAAATAACGACTTGTTCTTACAAGAAAGGCCACAGATATAAGATTAAATTGGATATTTATAGCATAATCTATCATTTAGTTACACACACACAAGTTATGAAATTGAATTTGAATAAATTAGACACTTATTTCTTATTACTACCATGTTGATGTGGTGAAATATAGAATGTAGGGACAGAAAGAAATGAAAGAATAGAAAAGTATTTTACCAAAAAAATTCTAGTATTATGAACTCTCAGACTTAAAATGATTCCCAGCCATAAATAGTGGGATATACTTAATAACAGTGATAGTTGGGGGCGGAGCATGATGGTGGACGAGTAGCAGCCTCGCCAGGACTCTCTCCGTAAAGGTTTGATTTTCCAGCTGGGATCCAAACCCCGGACCCCAACCAGACCTGAACCCAAGCCCACCCTCTCCCCAGCTCCTGCACCAGCCCAGTCAGGGTTACCCAGTGGCTTTCTGCTCCCCAGAGGAACAGAGAGCCACCCTACCCATCCCAAGCTCCCACCATCGCCATTGTCTCCTGGCAGGTGCTTCCAGAGCCCTTGCCAGCTGAGCACCTCACCCTCCCACGGCCCCCTCCCTCCAGTGCCCAATCCTTGGGCATACTTCTCTCTGTGACCCCCCCCCACACACACACACAGGCAGACACACTTCTAGGGAAAGCTGACCTAGCTCTGTCCAGAAGCCCACTCGGGACCACAGCTGAGGGGTGGGGGGCAGGCCTCTGGCAGATACCTGGGAACCACTGCCACTGCTGAAAGGGCAGAGGCCAGTTCAGGCAGGGACAACGTACCACTGCCAGGAGGGCACAGGTGATTTCGGAGGGCACCAGGGATTGTGTGCCACTGAAGGGAGGACACAGGTTGGTCCAGGAATTTGAGAACACAGATTACATGAGCAATAAGAAGCTCTCACCAGGCTCTTGAGTCTGGGCGGCTGGGGCTGGGTTGGTGCATGGAATCAGAACGGGTCTACCAAGTACTGGCGCAAGGAGAGTCTAGAGCCTTGAGTCTCTACCCCTAGTGGGAGAGAGCATTCCAGATCTGCTTGCTGCAGTCAGGGGGGAAAACACTGGGCTCTATAGCCTGGAGTTCTGGAGCTGTTTCTACTGCAGCATACCAATCAGGGACAGGAGCCTATGAGGTGGCTCTAAGACTAAATAGCCACATACAGAGGGATCCTGAGGGCTAAAGATCTTAGCCTGGCTGGGGGCAGAACACCCCAACAGGAAAGACCTCTACTGAAGATCAAATCTGGTGATCTTTCCACTGGAAGCAAAGCGGGCTGAACAGCACTCCCAAGGGTGCCTGAGTCGCACTCCCCTACCTGGAAATGGGCAGAAACCAACAAAAAACCCCACTGAAATAAAAGATGGAACTCACCAACTCAGTGTCCCTAGTCCCATTATGGAACAGGAAAGTGGCAAGGAAGTGGAGACAACAAATATACAATCCCAAAGAGAGAATAATATGACTCCTGACCACAACTGCAATGCAAACATGAAGCAGATAATGGCTGATATGGAAACTATGAAAAAAGACATGAATGAGATGAAGCTCACCAACACAAATATAGACTCCAGACTGAATTTAATGGAGAGAAATATGAATGAATTCAGAAACACATTAAGTGAATTGAAGGTGAACCAACTACAGGAGGAGCTAGACAATCAATTGATTATATTTGATGAGGACTTAAGAAAACTTAAAAGTGATTTTCAGGAATCCCTAGCAAAAAAAAAAAAATGACTGGAAATTGGATCTCACCAAAGAATTGGAGACTATCAACAAAATTATAGCAGAAACCAAAAATGAAATGGACTTGTTAAAAACCTCCCTTGAATCAAACAGTCCCAATGCTACATCAAAAATATTATCCACCCTGACCAAGTTGGCTTTATCCCAGAGATGCAGGGATGGTTCAACATATGCAAGTCGATAAATGAAATACACCATATTAATTGGCTCAAACACAAAAACCACATGGTTATCTCAATAGATGCAGAGAAGGTCTTTGATAAAATTCAACACCACTTCATGTTCAAAGCTCTGGAAAGAATAGGCATAGACGGCCTATAGCTCAACTCAATAAAGACAATTTACAAAACTCCTAAAGCACAAATTGTTCTCAATAAGGAATGACTCAAGAAGTTCCCACTCAATTCAGGAACAAGACATGGGTGTCCACTCTCACCACTGCTCTTTAACATAGTGCTTGAAGTTCTAGCCTAAGCGATAAGACAGGAGAAGGGCATAAAAGGGATACAAATCGGAAAGGAAGAAATTAAACTATCCCTCTTTGAAGGTGACACGATCCTTTATATATCAGACCCAAAGAATAGTATCAGTAACCTCTTGAAGGTGATTAATGCCTTCAGCAATGTGGCAGGATACAAAATTAACACACAAAAATCAGTAGCTTTTCTATATGGAGAAGACAAGCAGACAGAAAAAGACATCAGAGAGACTGTCACATTTTCTATAGCCTCAAAGAAAATCAAATACCTTGGAATATCACTAACCAAAGTTGGAAAGGACTTATATAAGGAAAACATTGAAACACTCAAGAAGGAAATAGAGGAGGACGTGAGAAGATGGAAAGATATTGCATGTTCATGGATAGGGAGAATCAATATAGTAAAAATGGCAATCCTGCCAAAAGCGATTTACAGATTCAATGCAATGCCGATAAAAATCCCAACCTCCTTCTTCACAGACATAGAAAAAATAATCTCTAAATTTATTTGGAAAGGCAAAAGACCTCAGATAGCCAAAACTATTCTAAGTAAAAAATCCTACTCAGGAGGTATCACCATGCCTGACTTCAACACATACTACAAAGCCAAAGTAACTAAAACAGCATGGTACTGGCATAAAAACAGACAGTCAGATCAATGGAACAGAATTGAAGACCCAGCTTTAAATGGAAGTAACTTTAGTTATCTGGTCTTCGACAAGGGGGCCAACAATGTACACTGGGCCAAAGATAGCATCTTCAACAAATGGTGCTGGATGAATTGGATAAACACGTGTAAAAAAAAGAAAATAGACCCACTTCTTTCACTGTGCACAAAAATCAACTCCAAATGGATCAGAGACCTCAATATAAATCCTGTAACCCTGAACACCCTGGAAGAAAAAAATAGGAGGAACTCTACATGAAATAGGAGTAGGGAAAATTTTCCTGAGCAAATCTCCAGCAGCACAGGAAATGCAACAATCACTTAACCAATGGGACCTGATCAGGCTCAAAAGCTTCTGTACAGACAAACAAACCAAACTCAGAGCCAATAGACCCCCATCAAATTGGGAGACAATCTTTACCAGCAGCTATAACTCAGACAAAGGCCTAATCTCCAGATCTTAGAGAGAACTCAAAAATATACATAATAAACTCTCAAACAGCCCCCTCACAAAATGGGGCACTGATCTCAACAGAGAATTCACAGAGGAGGAAACACAAATAGCCTTGTCCCATCTAAGAAAGTGCGCAGCATCCTTCAGCATCAGGGAAATGCAAATCAAAACCACATTGAGCTACCACCTTACTCCGGTCAGAGTGGCAATCTTAAAGAAAACCAACAACAATCGTTGCTGGCGAGGATGTGGGTAAAAAGGAACCCTCATTCACTGATGGTGAGATTGCAAACTTGTTCAACCACTATGGAAAGCAGTGTGGAGACTCCTAGACAGAATGGACATGGAACTAACAATGGACCCAGCTATCCCTCTACTAGGCATCTACCCACAAGATGTCACATCTCGATGCAGAAACTTTTGTACAACTATATTTATAGCAGCTCAATTCATAATAGCCAATAATTGGGATCAACCCAAATGCCCATCCATGGAGGAATGGACAGCGAAACTGTGGTATATTTATATGGTGGAATTCTACTCAGCTGAAAGTAAAAATGACATATCAAAATTTAGGAAAAAAATGGTCTGACTTTGAGCAGATCTTACTAAGTGAACACTCAAAAGAACAGAGAATCGAATGTTGCATACTCTCCCTCATATGCGGTCCTTAAACAGGATAACCGTAAACTCTACACAGACTAGTAGAAAGAAGTGAGAGGTTATGAATGAGGGGTAAGGGATGGGAGAGGGGAACGGCTTAAGCATGAGGCTAAACCAAATTAGGTTCAAAACATAAAATCCTCATTAGCATACTGTAACCTATTGAGCAAGTAGTTGGCATCGACTGGCAAGAGGGGCCATGAGTAGTAGGGGAAAGAGTCTAAGCCTATGAATAATTGATCAGTCTGACAACCCCTGGTTCCAACCACCAGTTCCTTCCCTCACTGAGCTGTTGACCAAAGTGACCCATGAGGTTCCAAAAACAAGACAGAATTCCATCAAAACCCTTGAATGCCCCCCCCCCAGGCCTGAGGCAAAACCCTGTTGCTGAAGAAACCACTGAATGCCATCAATCAGCATGGAGAGGCCCTTCAAGGTCCGGAATGGTATCCAGCCCCCAGGTGGTAATTCGTGTAGTGCTGGAAGGCACTGCACAAGCTGCCAGGGGAAGCTGATCAAGGACAGCTGGAGTAAACAGAGACCACTGGCATGAAACAAATTCTGAGGCCATGAATAGGCTGACCATACCTCCTTCTGCGAACCAAGCGGACCAAGAAAGGAGCACTCGTGCAATGGAGGAGCCTGGTCCTGGGGGAGACAATCAACAGCTTTTAAATTCAGCCAAATATTCCACTTAGGGATGGGGAGCCTTTGACTGGAATTGGGGATTCAGGGCGATAGGAACCAGATCCCATACTCTTGGGCTCACAAGAAAAGATGCACTATGGGAGTGATTGACGGGGAGGCTACTAAAAATAGAATCTTGGTAATCCAGAATTGTGTCTATTTATTAACCTGTACTGATCTCACTCTCCAGTGGAGAAAGTGTATTTTTCATGATGCAGCGAGAGAGCTGTGGCCCATCTAATCCTACCAACCAACCACAGGCTGATAACTGAGATCCTGGCAAGAGATGAGCCACCACAGCCATATCATGGAAGATCCATATGGAACCCCGCAGTGAATGACAGGATGAACAAGGGACCCACATCCACAGCCATTCAATCAACACAGGATAAGCCAGTGAGACAGAAACCAATGATTTTTGACACAAAGACCCCTAAGCTCACAACAATAAAGCAGCCTTAATACTCACCCACCACGACTCAGGGAACTGAGCGGAAGAGGGGGCGGAAAGATTGTGAGAACCGTGGTGGGGGAGACTATCCAGAGGCATGGCACCCCTCAGAAACAACACACTTGGGCCAGGAGGACCGGGCTGAGTACTAGGCTATCCATGGTCCCCTGCCACAAGGACTAATCCAGATGACCCACGGAGGAGGATATCCAGCCAACTGGGGATGGGGAGGGGGGGCATTGGGGAATTTGGGATAACAACTCATTGTTTGCCCACTAAAAAATGTAACTCATTATGGACAATAAATATATATTAAAAAAAGAAAGAAAATATACCACTACTAATAATGAAAAAAATTGTGATAATTATAATGTACATATGTAACTATAATATATATACCATCCCATTTATTTCAGAACATCTCATATGTTGAAATTTAGAAAACCTTTGATAATGAAATGTGAATAAATCATTGAAAATGTTCATTTCAACTGGAGAAAATTCACTGCTCTCATTTTCATTCTTTTTTGTCATGAGTTATATTTTTGTGTGTCCTAGCATGTGGCATAAATAAATGTAATAGTTATTGAATAAAAAATGAGAAAAATATACCTTTGAAGCTCAATTTCCCTCTTCTAAGTACTCCAAACAATAATTGGCTGTATCCCCCAGTGGCTTTGACTAATCAATAATTTGACTTAAGCCCCTGAGGGCATTTATGCTACACAAACAAGAAGTCTACTTAACTAAAGCGAAACTACTCACCCATTAGTTTTGATCAATTGCTGTGTGGTAACTTTCATTAGACTGTTTAATTTGAACCACAATTAGAGGTTAGCGTTTTAAAAGATAGATTCCCAAGCCATTAATTAAAGGGTCACACTGAAGTTGGTTACAAGATGGATGTTACATACCCTCCACTGATAATCCAATTCAGCAAAATGGTGCACTTCTCTTTAGAGAGGCAATTATTCTAAGCCTAGCACTGAGAACTTTAGTTTCTTCTTGGACCAAGTGGGTAGGAAGTCATGAAATACTTTCAGGGGAATGCCATAGGGCATATATGGATAAAATGAATCTATGAATGACATATTTTTATAAGAATAAAAGTACATATATAATTAATAAATTGATGAAAATGTCATGTACTGCTGTGTTGTTACCTTTAAAGTTATAAAATTCAATCAAAATTCTTCATTTCTCCAGCTCCCAGTAGCAACTGTAGAATAAAAAACATAAAATCTTCTCACTACAATAACATCAAGAACAAGATCATCACACTTTGTGAAACGAGGCAAGCACCAAAGACAAGTATCAAATGACCTCAGGGATACATGTAAAGTAACGATGTTGACCTTGGAACTTAAGAGTAGAATGGTGGTTACCAGAGGCTGAGCAGAGGAAGAGGAGCTGAGGGATATGGAGAGGTGCACCGCTGGGCGCTAAGTTACAGTGAGACAGCAAGAGCTTCTAGTGTTCTGTTGCACAGCGCAGTGACTTCGCCTATAGTACTGCATTATGTATTTTAAAAAGCTAGAAGAAGGGCTGGAGACATGGCTTATCGGTTAAGGTGTTTGTCTGACAAGCAGAAGGACCCAAGTTCAACTCCTCAGTACCCACATAAAGCCAGATGCACAAGGTGGCCCATGTGCCTGGAGTTCGTTTGCAATGGCAAGAAGCCCTGGCACACCCCTTCTCTCTTTCCTCTCTGCCTCCTTTCCTCACTCCCTCTCTTTCTCAAATTAATTAAATAATTGTTTTAAAGAAAGCTAGAAGAAATGAAAAACTTTGGGGAGATTAATATTTTTCACCTGATTTATACATTACATAATGCGTATATGTACTGAAACACTACCTGGTCAAATAAAAGTATGTGCAACTTTTGTTTATATAAATTTATTAAAATCACTCTTAAATTTTTATTCAGAGAAAAAACAGAAAGTATAATGACATACAGCTCAAAGGAGGATTATATTATATCTTGGGGAGTTAGGACTTTAATGATCCTCAACAATGCTGCAGTCAGTTTAATAGTCCCAGCCCTTTACCATGGGAAATGATCAAAAAGAAACACCCATGGGTGAATACACAACCTAAATGAAAGCTTGTGGCATTTAAGTTATCAAAAAAGGCATATATTAAAATACCTACATCAATTAGCTTTTGGGGTTAAGGAGCAAGTACGAGGACCTGAGTCAGATTCACAGACCCCACATAAAATGCTTGGCTACTGCATGCCTGTAATTCCAGAACAGGGCAGATGGAGACAGGAGGCTGTTCAGCAGATTACTCTACTTAGTTAAGTTCCAACCAAATAAGAGACCCTGTCTCAAAAGAGTGGATGGAATTCCTGAGGTTGTCCTCTGACCTCCATACATATGCATCCAGACATGAATATACAACACACACACACACACACACACACACACACACACACACAAAGTATGCACATGCAAGTACACACACATCTTTAAAAATTCTATACGATGAAGACAAGAAGCACAGATCCAAACTGCCTGCTCATTGAATCCTGCCACCTTGTAAGCTATCCCTTGAGCATATTTGACCCTTGCTTACATTGTCATACATCTTTTAAAATATGGAAGGCCCTCATCAACCTGAAAATTCAGGTCATGTGCGCAAATCAGACAAACTAGAAACTCCAGAAGAGCTGGAGTTGTGCTGAAAGAAAAAAAGCCCAACAACATATAATTCTGTACCTGACAAAGTTACTTATCAACAGTGGGGAAGGTTTATCTCTAGTAGACCTACTTTTCAAAAAAATTTAAAAGAAATTAATTTGAGAGATGGAAAATGACATAGGTCAAAAGAAAGAAAGAACTCTGTAAAATAAACAAGTGAACATAAAAGAAAGCCCTTTTCTTATTCTTAATAGATCTAAAAGATAAGTTGGTTTAAAACAATAATTTCAAACATATATTCAATTATGTGTGCTTATGTGTATTTATAAACTTAGGTATAAGTGCAATCAACAACATCAATGGTACAGGGATTTGAAAGGAGGAATTGAGCTAATTTGTTACTATCAATTACTCATACTGCCTGTAAAAATATGTATAGTATAGCTTGAAAGTAGACTCATATTAGCTGTAAGCATATATTGCCAATTTTTCAGGCCACCATTGAAAATGTTTCATTTTAATTATATAATTGATATACTGGTAAGCAAGACCATGAAATGCTCATTTAAAATCAGAAAAAAAGGCATAAATAAAGTAGAAAACAAAAACGGACAATATACAAGCACAACAACTAGAAAACAGTACAAATACAGTGATATAATCGATGTTTAAAGAGACTTGAAGTATCAGTAATCTGTGCGTATCGACGGAGAGACTGATTGTCAGAGGTTATCAAAAACAAGGGAGCATCGGCCGATGGATGAGACCCTGACAAGAGAGGAGCCACCACAGCCATATCAGGGAGGATCCATAGGGAACTCAGCAGACAATGAATGATGAACAAGGGACCTATAACCACAGTCATTCAATCAACACAGGATAGGCCACTGAGACAGAAACCAGGGATTTTCGACACAAGGACCTCTAAGCTCGCAACATTAAAGCAGCCTTATTACTCACCCACCACGACTCAGGGAACTGAGCGGAAGAGG
>PVHP010024340.1:0-12580 GCA_004024765.1 Zapus hudsonius
TGTGTGTGTGTGTGTGTTGTATGCACATGTATTGCAGATGTACTGGCAGAGACATGGAGGCCAGGGGACAATACCAGGGTCCCTTTATTTTTTCATCCTACCATTTCCTTAAAAGCAAGTGCTTTCAACCACTGAGACATCTTCCAAGTCCCAAGATTTCCAAGTATTTCTTTGAGATAAAGTCTTTTTCTGAATGAAGAGCTGCAGTTTTGTGAGCCAAAGCCATTCTTTGTTCTCTGCTCACCACATGATTTACTGATATGTTTACATTGATCCTGGAGAATCAAATTTAGGAAGTATCAGGGCCTCTTAGGTTCTCATGTTTGTGGCAAGGGCGCTTACCTGCTGAGTCATCCATCCCACCACCCCACTCATTATGTTTTAGATATGTTTTATAGGAAAGATATGGTTCAACTTGTCACTCAGTTTTAATGAACTAGCATCTGGGTTTTATTTATAATGTGTTCAATGTGGCTGAATAGAGAGTGATAAGTTTCCAAAACAGACACCAAGGTTCTATTCTTTTCTTCCTTTTTGCGACCGGGCCTCAAGGCCTACCAGGCCGACCTCAGACTCACTATGCAGTTGAGGATGACCTTGTTGAATGTCTGATCTTTCTTCCTGCCTCCAAGTTTTAAGTGCTGTGATTAGAGACATACACTGCTATGTCTGGTTTTTGTGGTTCTGGGGATGGAGCTTAGGGCTTCATGCATGTGAAGCAAGCACCCTACCAACTGAGTTACATGCCCAACCCTGATACTAAGGTTCTTTGAAACAAAAATGAAAGCAACTCTGGTCTTCAAATTATCTTCTTTCCTTCTTGGCAACAGTGAGTTTGCAACTGATACTAGACCCTGAAACAAAAGTCTGTACAGGAATCAATGGTGCCTCACCCAAGCATACTTCCTTCTGGAAGCAGGCTGCTTTTCAGGCCCCCAGGAAGAAGATCAGTTCGCTGAAGAAGGGGCTTAGAGAGTGTTCATTCAGAAACTAGTCAGTCTCCTGCAACAGAGGGAGCCTCACTAAACAGTACATCTCATTCGGTCCATGGCCGAATCCTCATTTCTGACTTTTTAAAAATTCTTGAACTTGCCCTTGATTCACTGTGTCCCAGGAGACTTCCCACATTCTGTTATCAAACATTTGTTTCCATAGGCCTGTTATCCTCACACCCACATGTGTCTGAAAATAGCAGCCCATCCCTCCATGTACAGTCTGAGCTTTCAGAGGCACAGTTTGCTCAGTTCTGCATTTTAGTCATCTTTAGCTTTCTCTCAGGTAAATAAAGCATCTGGGTATTCATCTGCTTTAAAGCTATTTTCAAAACAGTTGATCCATGGTAAGCAGTGGAACATATACATGCGCTAGGTGTAAAGCAGGAATATGACCAACTTTATCAGGGTTCGCTTTTATGGGGAAGCATGGATGCTTCCAGCATGAAGGAGAGCCTTCTGTTGACTTAGTACCTGTATCAGAGAATCATCTTGCTTATGTACAAGGGCAGCTTCTTCCTCTGACATTTACCTTTAAATACTTTTGTTTTTCACTGAGCCTTTAGTAGTTTTTGGGTTTTTATTACAACAAAATACACATACAACAGAATTCACTATTTTAGGGAATGGAAGATGGCACAGCAGTTATAGATGCTTGCCTCCAAAGCCTGCTAGTCCAGGTGCAATTCCCCGGTACCAACATGAACCCAGGTGCACAAAGTGGTGCTTGCATTTGGAGTTTATTTGCAGTGGCAAGAGGACCTGGAGTGTTCTCTTTCTATCTCTCTCTGAAATAAATAATTTAAAAAAATCACAATTTAAAAATGAACAATTACATGGCATTCAGTATATTCATGATGTTGTGACACTACTACTTCTATAGTTCCAAAACATTTTCATTGCCCCCAAAGAAACATCTGTACCTATTAATAATCACTCCATGTTTCTTTTCCACCCATCCTCTGACACTTCTTTTTGCCTTGATGAATTTACCTATGATAGGAAATTCATATAAATGTAATTATATGTTATACTTTTTTCTGGCTTTGTACACTTAGTATTATGTTTCCAGAGTTCATCCATGTTGTAGAATACATTATTAGCACTTCATTCTCTTTAATGACTAAATATTATTCTATTACATGTTGTGGTGGTTTGGATGTAAATATATGTCCACCATAGACTCAGGTACTTTTGATTAAGTTTCTTACTGAATTATTCAGCAGGCAGAGCCCTGCTGGAGGAGGTATGTTACTGGAGGCAGAGGTATGGAGCTCTGGCTGTTATTGAGATATATAGATAGATAGATGATAGTTGTATTTGGGGAAGTTTAATTAAATATAACTACAAGTTTCTTTCAAACTATAACAAATATTTATTCTAGAAATATTTAGAGAGGGTAATACAATTATAGTTTAGACATATGTTACATGGTGAATTGCATTTCTATTAGTAATATATATTTTTAATTGAGGACTTTATCATGTTAACATATTGTATATTGGTCATATTCCTGTCAGGTTATACTCTTAAGTTCCCTCTCCCTGGCCCTCATTCCACTGAGGGTCCTTCACAGTGGAGTTATTGGCGTTCATTTTGGGGTCATTGGTGTTCACTGTGCGGTCATGAATGTACCAAGGCAATGCCTCAGGATACACCTTTCCTACGCCATGGCTCTTACATTCTTCCAACCCCCTCTTCTGCAATGTTCTCTGAGCCTTGGAGGGCACATTATAAATATCTTTCAGTGTTGAGCTCTCAGCAGCCTCTGATTTTCTGCTTTGATGAGTTTTGAGTCTCTTCAGTGTCTACTGCCATCTCCCTGGAGGGAGGCTAGCAGTGAGAACAGCACTCATATTTAGTCTGCCACTTCTGTAATGTTTCCTGGGCCCTGGATGATGTGATAGAGATGACTCCTCTCATGTTAGGCAGGTGACTTTCTTTTCTTTTCATACTGATGTGTCTTGGGTCTCCTCAGTTATTGTGGGAAGTTTATTTTTAAAATTATTTTATTTATTTATTTGCAAAGAGAAAGAGACAAAGAGACAGAGAAAAAGAGAGAGAGAAAAAGAGAGAGAATGTTGCAACAGGGCCTCTAGCCACTGCAAACTAATACCGGATGCATGCACCACTTTGTGCATCTGGGTAACAGGGAATCAAATCTGGTTGTTAGGCATTACAGGCAAGCCCAACACATATCTACTCACCCCAGCTAGAGCTCAAACAACACAGTACATTTGCTGAAACAATAAGTTTATTTGGGGTTACTTGCAGAACAGAGTGAGGGGTTGCTTCCAGGAGCATGTGTGACTCAAAGGCAGCTGCATCACTGCAGAGCCGACCCCAGCATAGGCACGGCTCTTGGAAGCTGCATCTCTGGAGCTCACTGCACAACCTGTGTGCAGCTCTGCTGACTGGACAGTCTCTCTCTGAGCACTTGTTTTTCATTAGATATCTTTAGGGAAAAGTCTTGCAACATTTTCTCCAGACACGTTGACTTCCTGAATCTCCTGAGCTTCCTTCTTCCTCCCCCAGGAGGGAATGTTTCAATTCGGAAGAAATTGCTATAAAACACCAGGATTCCCTGTAGTCTGTAAAAAGCAGTCTCTAAACAAGAGTGAAAACAACATGCATAACGGGATAAACATAGGCATTTAAAAGACTATTTGATGAGCATATCCTCTCCTTTTAACCAAAATACAATGAAATCTTTCATCTGGGGCCCATGATCTTCCAAGCCATAGGCATCTGACTTGGTTCTCAGCACCACATATAAATTCCCTCCTACTGAGCAGGCCTCAAATCCTATCCAATCTGACAGCAGTTGATAAACGCAGCCCCAGCCTTTGCACCACTGATGCACCAGTTTGTACATCTTGCCTGGTTCGCTGGTTTTGTATCTTGCAGGATACATTGCTCATTCATGACCATTACCCCCCAGCAGCTCCCATAGTACTTTCCAGCACTATGAATGCTGGCCAGCAGGGAGCTGGCTTCCATCTCCATTCCATTGTGATCTCTCAATGTCTAGCTACTCCCACCTGTGGTGTTTTCAGCAATAAGGTCTTGCTATTTAGATCTGGGGAGTTCAGGACTGTTTCCAGAAGGCTACACTGGCTGTGTTCCACTATCTTTTCTTCCTGGAACACTGTCCCCTCTTAGAGTTGTGAACTTTCTGCTCCCTGCCCTGAGGGCTCAGCTTAAGGACCATCGTGTCTGAGAGTTCTTCTTGACATCCTCACCTAAGAGAGCAATGTCCTTCCCTCTTGCCCTCCTGTGGTTCCCCATGTCACTGCTCCTAATTCTCCTCAACAGTTCCCACTCTCCTAACCTCACTTCTTTCTGCTTCATCACACTTTGCACAAGGCTCTTTTTACTTAGCTCATGAGACATTTACTGCTTTCCGCTCTGTGTTTCCTAAACAAACACACAGATCTCCACAAAAATTCCACCTGAATGGCTGAAAAAAGAAACATTATGCCTTTCACACACATACAACTTTCCTTCATCACTGTAGATTAAAGGGACTGGGTGCAGGGCAGCTTCTGTTTCCTGGAGACCCTCAAGGTCTGTACTATAGTGCTCTTTGTGAATTACCAAGCTTATTAATTTTTAAACAGGAATGACTCCATTTATGTGATGTGGTCCATTGTGTTCCTAATCTACTCATTAGGGATTCTCAAGTATGCATTCATATAATAGATCATAGTAGTTAGAAGAAGCTATTATGAATTTCCATATGGATTCCTAGAGGATTAAAATCAAACCTTGAAGCTCATGGGAAGTGCCCCAATCTTGTGATCTCTCATGCCCTCTGAGTCAACCTGGTGATTAATGATCCTAATCTATAAGAAGGGAACTGTGATCATATGAAATAACAGTGTCCAGCACAAGAGCGATGACTCTTTTTTTCTTCCTTTTTATTTTTGTAACACAAAGGAGATTCAAATGATTTTAGGTGTCACTGTCCTTCTCTGACTCACTGGGGAGAAAGCCTCTTGCCTCTGTTTTCAGGGTCATCAGCATGTTCTGGGTAAAACACACAAAGAAGGCCATGTGTAAGTTCTAGAAAGTTCCCTGAATATACCATAGCCACTTAGCAGATTCAGACTAATTGAGAAGGGGAAGAGATATGAGGGGGGTGGGGAGGGAGTCATAGTGGTTTATTGCCTATAATTAAGGAAGCTATCAATAAAAAGTTTTAAAGAAAAGAAAGTAGGGCCTCCAAACTCAGACTTGTTTGGGGTCCCCAAATAAAATGCAAGTAGAACCTGTAGAGCAACTTGACAGTCTTAAGGTCTCCCATTATACATGAGGGAACCAAAGCAAAAAGCTTTCAAGAAACTTGCCAGGGATCACATGGCCATTCAGAGGAGACCATGGATGTCTCTGAACCCCTTACCCAGCATTCTTTCCATCCTGTTAGTGAGTCACTGAGGTGGTCTATAGAATTACATGGTATTCTCCATTCTCTACTGAAAATATTCCCTTGAGAGTTGGGGTTGGCCATAGATAACAGCAGGGTATATTTGGCTGGATCAATGTTTTAATAAAAACCAGTCTACCTATGTTTTTGATGATCAATTCTCACTTTATTTACCCTTTGTCAATATTTCGATGTGCAAATGAGAGTGAAGCTATTCATAACCTAGCTTTGTAAAGGTTTTGACTTTTCAAAGCCATGGTTCTCACAGTGTGGACCTTGGAACAGCAGCATCAGAATCACCTAGGAAATGCAAGGACTTCATCCCAGGCTTAATGAATCTGAAACTGTGGGGCAAGGTGTGACAGTTTGTGTTTACCAAATGTTCCAGGGGACTTTGGCTCTCACTCAATTTCAAGAAGTGCTGATTTACAGGCTGCTGCTCGTCTTTCCTGCTACCTTGGAAGTCTTTCTAGCATTGCTGTGGCTGGGAGCACACATGTGAAACCCACTCCCCAGGATGCTCCTGGCAACCACAGTTACCTCAGTTGAGCTATTTCAAGGTTCCCCTACCTACCCATATCCAAGGTGGCTGGGAGCCAGGGACTGATTTCAGGTTACCAAAGCCCTCTTGCCTGAAGATGGGTCAAACCTTACAATATTGTTTTTGCTCTATACTTCTTGGATTAGGGAGGGAGGGAGGGAGGGAGAGAAAGAAAGAGCAAAAGAAGGAGGAGGAGGAAAAAGGAGAGAAGAGGGGAATAGAAGGAAAAGAGAGAGAAAAGAGATTGGACTTCTTGTCCACCTATATTGTACTTTCTCCCAATCTAACTTTCCTTCCTCTTTTAAAAAATTCTCCTTCAAAGCCAGTGCAAACATTACTTATATTACTTCCCAAGAGCCATCAATTTTGTCTCTACTTCTAAAGAACCTTCTCTGGGACAATAAGAAAACTCATCACAAACCTATTCCTCTCATGAGACTGGGCATGTAGGAAGAATATTCTCAGTGCGTTGTTCCACCTATATCAGGATAGCCCATTTTCCACATTGTTATATAATATATCTACGCTCGTCCATCCCACCAATAACTTTAAAGGTTTCCTGTCTACATGATCCTCTATATCATGGAGATTGGTTTTGGGTAAGAGCAACTCTGGGTAAGAGAAATAGGAAGACACTTGGTTTCCTAATATTTTCTTTTCTTTTCTGGTGTGTATGTGTGTGGCTTGAATGTTTGTGTATACATGTTCATATGCATATGAATGCATGTGTTTCCAGGTGTGTGTGTGTGTGTGTGTGTGTGTGTATGTGTGTGTGTGTGTGTGTATGTGCATGTGCATGCTTGCCTGAGGAGGCCAGAGGTTAACATCAAGTCCTTAATTTATCCAACTTAATTGTTTTTGTATTCAAGACTTTATTATAATAGGGGAGAGAGAGAAAGAAGAGAAGAGAGAAAGAATTGAGTTCACCAGAGAAAGAGGGAGAAGGGAGGGAGGAGAAAAATTGATGCATGTACATGTAACCACCTCAATTTTTTTGAGACAAGGTCTCTCAGTGAACTCAGTGCTCACTGATTGGACCCAGAAAACCCTGGGAATTCACTGGTTTCTGCCTTCTCACCACTGGGATTGGGTGCTAATTACCACATCGAGCTTTTTACATGCGTCTGGGGAATATGAACTCAGATCCTCATGCTTTTATGGCAGTTTACCCACTGAGCCATCCTCCCAGGCTACACTCTATGTAGCAGTATAATCTGCAGTTTGGTTTTGTTGAAGTTGGAACAAATCAATAGATTCAGTGTGATTATCAGAGACATCTCTTGCATTTGCCTTGGGTCACTTGGTTTCTGAAGGCACATATGAAATGTTCAGAGACCCCAGTTCCAAGGGTCAGCTCATCTGTGGGAAAAGGCCATGATATGTCCAGTTTGAACTGCAAAGGTGCTGATTAAGCTCCTCCCTTAGTTCTAAAATCACAAGGAAGGGAGCCATAGGGAGCTCTCCATCATGGAATGTAAATAAGATTCAGTGATGATTCTCTTTCCAGGATGCTCTATTCCTGGACTCAAGAATCCTGGGTTCCCACATAGCCTCAAACAAATGATTGCTGTAACCCCCACTCCACAGGAATTGAAAGTATTACTTTGCAAATCCAGTGGATTTCTTTTTATTTAGCCTCTGTAGAGCTGTCTACCTGATAGTCCCTTCTTGAAGCATTAAGAGAAAAATTCAATAGTTGGTTGAGAAAAAGGATATATTTTGCAACAGAGTCACATGTATCTCAGGTTGGCCTCAAACACTCTATATATCCAAGGATGATCTTGAACTTCTCTTTCTACTGACTCCACCTCCAGAGTACCAGGATTATAGGTAAGTGCCACCATGCCAGGTATTAAACAATGAGTTGCCTTGGCCAGTTTTATGGGGTACTGGGACTTTGCGCATGCTAGGAAAGCACTCTTTTTCTCCTTAGCCTCCCATATTTTTTTGAGACAGGTTCTCACTTTGTAGCCCAGGATATCCTGGAACTCACTGTATAGCCCAGAGTAGCCTAGAATCTCTGATGATCCTTCTGTTACCTCGGCTTGTCAAATCCTGAGATAATGGAAGTGAGCCATCACGTCTGACTTGAGAAAAATATTAATGGAAGTTTATTTTAAGAATGAGCAGGCTATTCATATCTGAATACTCCACATTTTATTCCTGCTGGACTACTGGAGAGCTGAATGTTTACATCATAATGTCACAAGTCCATCTGAAACACTGCTTTTGCTAGAAAGTACATCCATAGCCACCCTTGTTAACCTCTGACAGAGGGGTGTTCTTTGCTGTAGTTTGAATGTGAAATGTCCCTCATAGGCTTTTGTGTTTGAACACTTGTTCCCCAGCTGGCAGCACTATTTGGAAGGTGGTAGGACCTTTAGGAAATGGATCCTTGTTTAGGTAAGTGAGTTACTGAAGGAGGGCCTTGAGCTTTAATAGCCTGGCCCCATTTCATGTTCACTCTGCTTCCTGACCCTGGCTGTGAAATGACCAGCTCAGCCTCTCTCTTTTTTAAAGCATTTATTAAGTAGAGATTTTGTAAGAACAAGACATGTGTTGGTACCACTATTTCCCTCATCCCTGCCCCCATTCCACTGAGGGCCCTCCTTGGTGGGATTGTTGTTATACACTATGGGGTTGAGGGCTATGAGTTGTGTGACCAGCAGTCAGTCAATGGGTGAGGGGTTATGCCTCTGGATATTCCCCCCCAGCACCATGCCAGCCCAGCCTCTTGATCCTGTTGCTATGAAACTTTACCTTGAAATTATAAATTAAAATAAACTATTTTCATCCTTAAGTTGCTTCTGGTCAGGTATTTGCTCACAGCAATAAGAAAGTAATGGATACATAGCCATGCCACTGCAGCAATCACATGGATTCTAGAAGGGGAGAGTGTGAAGATTTGTGTGGGGATGTTCTTTCAGTTTTATATGCTAGGAGAAACTTTAACTCCTTAGGATTACTGGCAATTTTCTTCTAGAATAATGTGAAACAACCACTTGACTGTGGGCTATTAGTTAGCTTAGAGCCAAATTTTGGATTCATTTCTGGAGTAGAGCTTGCATATTTTCCCGTTCCCTCCCTTGATTTAGCCCACAAGCAGTTTTGCAAGTCGTGATTTCTCAGGTTTGAATCTGTTTCATCTTAGCAGTTCTAGGGAGCTATCTAGAATACCCTGTACATCAGCACAGGGAGCAACTATAACATGCACATTTTACTCACTTTTCTTCTTTAAAAACTCTCAAGCCACTCCTCACTAATATTTAATTAAAGCAAACATACTAACTAAATCCTGGTGAAGCCTACATTCTGAAATGGGGTTAAAATTTACAAACACACTTAAAATGTCAACCCTGCTTACAATCTGAGGAAAGACCCAAAACTTGATTTCATTGAGGAAGGCATATATTTGCATATACGTAAGAGAAAATGAGCAGGAGTGGCTAGGAAGACAGCTCAGTTTGTTAAGCACTTGTTTTATAAGCATGTGGACCTGAATTTAATCTCCATTAACCAAGTAAATAAAGCCAGGCATGAAGGCATGCACCTGTAATTCTAGTGCTGAGGAGGCATGAGGATCCCTAGGCTTACTAGCCAGCAAGTATAGCTTAATTGGTGAACTCAAACTCAATGAGAGACCCTGTGTTATGGCATTTTTGAGGATGACACCTGAGATTATCCTCTGACCTCCACAAACAAGTTCACACAGTGCCTGTGCATTCCCACACACTTGCACACACAGGAACACACACACACACACAGAGAGAGAGAAAAAGAAAATGAACAGTGGGAAAAAATGTCTAGGGTGAACGACATTAGGAGATCCCTAGGCCCATGATCCCCAACTTTGGGTGTCTAAATCATTAAAGAATTGAAAATGTGGACTCAGAGAAGGCTAAATTAGGAGATCTATTTTAGGGAGAGTTGAGCTAAGCAGCAAATCACCCAAACCAAAGGAATTCAAGCTGGGATGGGGGAGAGGAAATTGGGGGTATCTCCCACACATGCCTCTGGGGGAAGAGATGAAGGGCAGAAGGGGATAAAGGGTGAAGGTGCTTACACATGTGTGCCAGACCCATTTTTATGAATCAAACATCCAATTAGAATGAGCCTAATTATCAGACTTAGTGTATAAGGAAGGAACCTGATTGGTTCAGGGATACAGGACTCAAGAGGCTGACTCAGAAAGGAAGGGCCAGCCCACAGGTATGCTAAGCCTATGAAAAGTTGAAGACATGGGAAGATGTTTCTGAGGAGCCATCTTGGATGAGAATGAATCATACATGAGTTCTAGTTCTGCCAGGGAAGGCAAGGTGGCAGCCATATTTTTGTGGGCCAGTCCCTAGCTAACTACCTATCAGGAAAAAGCTTCCTTGTTCCTAATCCATATCACTATTGCTAGACATCTCCATGCTGGCCAGATAAAAGGCTGAAAACAGACCTCATTTGGAACAACAACCCTCACCCCCATGCTTAGATCCTATCTCTCTGACAGGGCATGAACAGCGCCCTTCCTGGAATTATAGATATGTGCCATCATACTCAGTTATGTACGGTTCTAGAAACTGACAAACCCAGGGCTTCATACATTCTAAGCAAGTACTCTCCCAATTGAGCTGTATCCCCATCCCCAAAAAATGTTTTTATAGACTACAGTTTGTGAGGCTGAAATTTCAAATAACATTGTGCAGGCTCTATGAAGCCCCCTTCCCCTGGCTTCATTATGTCTGTTGGATGATAATTGTGGGAGTTCATGTAGAGGAATAGATCATATTTCTGGGCAGGAAGCCAGGGAGAGACTGGAGGGTCCCACATTCAATTTCATGGACATGCTTCCAGTTGAATAAACACTCTTCCATCCACTAGATCCAACTGCTTGAAGTTTTCATCATGTCCCAGTGCCAACACGCTGGAGACCAGGCCTCCAACTATGAACTTTCAAACACCCTTAAACCATATCCAAACCATAGAATCCATACATCCAGAAAGTAAAACATACTAACGTATGTGAATCAGTTTTCTATTGCCACAATAATGCCACATAACAAATCACCCCAAAACTCAGTGGAAGAAAAATCAAATATTTATTATTGCTTGTTCATATACAAGAAGATTTTTATGTTTCATTTTTTTCTGTACTTATACAAACAATTGTGTTCATACGTAGGTAAGATTGGTGCCTCTGATGATCTTGGCTGCACTAACTCATAGGCCTGGGGACTGGCTATCTGTCTGGTGCTCATTGCCTAACTAGGTCCCATTCACATGGTACATTCACAAGAAGGAATGGAAGTTCCAAGACTCCTTGAGGCCAAGGTTTGGAACTGACATGTGGTCATTCCTGGTACATTCTGTTGACCAAAGTAAGTTACAAAGCCAATCTAGCTAGGTTCAAGTGATGAGAAGTAGGAAACGTTTACTAAAACATGTGCCAGTGGGGGGATGCCTCAGTGGGTAAAGTGCTTGCTGCACAAGCATAAAGACCTGAGTTTGGATCTCCAGCACCCATGTGAAAGCCAGGCGTGGTGTGCACACCTGTAATCCCAGTGCTGTCAAAGCAGAGAGACAGCAGGATCTCTGGGGCTTATTGGCTGGTTACTTTCTCTGACTCAGTGAACTCTAGGTTCAGTGAAAGACTCTGTCTTAAAAGCTCAACACTAAAATAGACTTAAAACATGCCCACCAAGGCTCAGGGAAATTTGGAGAAGTGGGGGAAGAAAGATTGTAAAAGCCACAGGGTGGGAGGGAATATCCAAATGAATCCCCCCACCTGACATTGACTGACTGCTGCTCTCACAACTCATAACCCACAACCCCTTGGTGCATACCAGCAATCCCACTGAGGAGAGCCCTCAGTGGAATGGGGGCATGGAGGAGGGAGATGATGGTATTAACTAATGATTTGTCCATGTCAAGTTTCTACTTATTAAAAAAAATAAGAAAATGTGGAAAGTGACTGTGGAAGACACCCCATATACCCAAGGTTGACTCCCTGCCTCCATATGCACATATGTACATACACCCTCACAGGCATGTGCACACATACACATATGAACATGCATACACACCATACACCAACATTTTTTAAAGCATTAACAAGAAATCAGAGCCAAGGAGATGTTTAGGCACTTGCTTCCAAAGCCTGCCCACCTGGGTTCAATTCCTCTAGCATCCACAAAAAGTCAGATTCTAAGTGGCACATGTATCTGTGATCCCAACAAGCCAATGACAGTGGGGGGTGAGATGTAGCCCTGAGAATCCTAAACTCCTAGGCAAGTTATTATGATGTTTATTTGCAGTCTAGTAGTTCCTAAGCAAGAGGCTTATTCCCAAAGAAGTTAGAGCAAATACATTTTGAAGTTGTTCGCTGATCTCTATATGTGTGTCATGGCACTGGTACGTGAGCACACACACACGTACATAAATGAAAATTATGAAAAAATTAAAATGTATAGATGAAAAAATTACAAGCCAAAAGCATAGATGTGAAAAACTGGGACCCTCCTGCAATAATCTACTATATAGAGTTTGTGTATTTTAAAATACATGTGATGAATGACATGAGTAATGTCTCCATCTGTACCTAAAATACATAAGCATATGGAGATATGAGAGTGA
>PVHP010024340.1:12680-26637 GCA_004024765.1 Zapus hudsonius
GAGAGAGAGAGAGAGAGAGAGAGAGAGAGAGAGAGAGAGAGAGAGAGAGAGAGAGAGAGAGAGAGAGAGAGAGAGAGAGAGAGAGAGAACATGAGTTATTGAGGACATGCCCTACAGCACCAGACACAGGAACGGGGCTGCGTGCTTTCTCAGGTTTCCTGAATTGAACAACTGCAGCCTATAAAGCTCCACTCTTAGAGGAAAAAGCAGAAAGCATCTCTATCCAGAGGCATGACACCCCTCAGTAACAACACACTTGGGCCAGGAGAACCAGGCTGAGTACTAAGCTATCCATGGTCCCCTGCCACAAGGACTGACTGATCCAGACGACCCATGGAAGAGGATATCCAGCTGATTGGGGATGGGGAGGGGGGGCATTGGGGATAACAACTCATTGTTTGCCCACTAAATAATGTAACTCATTATGGTCAATAAATATATATATATTAAAATTAAAATAAAAAACCTACCTATGAAAGAGGGCTGTTTGGGGGAACATTAGTAAGTGGATGCATTCCCTGCAGAATCTGTTCCAAATGTTCCCTCTCCACAGCTGAGTTATTGACGGGATTTTCCAGGGGCTTCTGAGTATCTATGAGAAAACTAAAAAATCTGTGAAATAGATGGTAATAAAAGAAGAGGCCTGCTGCCCTCTCCATTTAAGCAGAATGAGCTGGGCTGGCCCTGAGAGTCATGAGATAGATACTTGGGGTCCCACAGCACCTGCTCATGTTTCTAAGACATGTTCTCATCAGTGAAATGGGAAGGGGGTATATTTTACATATTTGCAGGTAACAATTGCTCTTACAACTTAGTGGCTTAGCATAACAAACATTTGTTGTCTTCTGGTTTCCGTGGCTTGGAAATTTAGCAACACCTTAGCCAAGTGAGTCTGGTTCAGGGTTTCTCTGGAAACAGTTGCACTCAAGTCATCTGAGGGCTGGCCTAGTGCTGTAGATGCCATTTCCAGCATGGCTGCTCTCATGTAGTAGACCTCAGCCTCTCATCATGTGGAGTGTCTGTAGAGCTGTCTCAGTGAGTAGAGCTGTCTCAGTGAGTCTCATGACATTGCTGCAGAGAGAAGGAAAGAGAGAGGGAGAAGGAAGAATAAGGAGGGAGAAGGAGAGGAGAAATCTTTTATAACCTAGTGCAGGAAGTGGTGTCATGGTTTCTGGTGTATTTTTTTGGTCATCATAACTAACACTGCTATAATTGTGGAGTGGGCTACACTAGGTGCTGAAACCAGACAGTAGGGACCACTGATGTATCTTGGAGGCTGTTACCATAGAGAATCAGACTTGATGGCCTTTACACAGTTTCTTTCGGGTGAACAGTTGTATGGTCTTGTTTGTAAAAACCTATGGCCCCAGAAGGTTTAAGTGTAAATAAAGTTTTTCTAGTTGGGGGGGGGCATCTCACAATGGCAAAGAAAAGATTGCTTACAATACATCCATTGTGATTTTTCTTGGGTTCACTGAGGCTGGTGCATAGCTGAGCTGTACCCACTGGAAGAGGGAAGTGGGAGGTCCCATAGAATGAAAGCCCAGTGCATGATATATAAATAGGGCAAGGCAGAGAGGAATATTTCTCCTGTTTCTCCTGGTCAGAGAAGTGGCTTGTTTCAAAGGATGAGCCTCTGTGTGCCAGTGATTGGGATCATTCCACATCCCCTTTTTAGAAAGCAAAGAACTCTGCAATATATACATACCAATTCTATGATCTAAATGTTTTGAAGTTTCAGTGGAAGGGGGAGGTAATGGGGAAATTATGATTAATTTACATTATGTTCCTGTATGACAAGTATCAATAAAAAGTTTAAAACTCAAAAAGAAACTAACTGCAAAAAAGAAAGAAAGAAAACCAAAATCTTTTGTCATCAGTGATTTCTTAGCAAAATTTGACTTGAGTTGTCCTGAGGCTCCTGATAGCCTTTTTCCCATTTAGAGGAAATTTCTATGTATTTCATTATGTAAAATTAATGTGTTTGATTATAGGGTGTTATCACAGAGCCTGCTAAGAAACTTACTAATAGACTCTATATACCATATTGCCTTTTTAAAATATAAAATTATTCAGCTCCATGTGGGTGGGAACAGCTTTTAGTGCAGTACATGCCAACTAGGCAGGTTCTCAAAATGCCCCAATTATCTGACTCTAGAGCAGAAAATATATGGAATGAAACACTAGAAATTGAAGTGAGAATCTTAATGTAATACAGACCCACAATCCTCTCCTCAGAATTTTTGGGTCTGAATATTTTTTGAAATATTTACATATTGATAAATAATTACCCATACAGTGTATCACATAGAATAGGAGAGCTTAAAGTCATATTTGCCTTTTTTAAAGCTGTGTGGCTTTGGATAAACTATGGAACTGCTCTGAGACAGACTTCTAGAGATGATGGCATTGACCTCTGGGGCTTATGGTAGGGGAATCAGTGAAATGAAAGGGTAGATAAATATTACTATTGTATCATCTTCTGCTAATTTTTTATTTCATTTTCTGCAAATTAGGCCTTGTTCTTAATAACTTCCTATGTATTTGGGCCCTTTATACTTGGCTAAATCAGTGAAATCATTCTTCAGGTATATTGTGTGACCTTTCAACCTTGAAATTATGTAATATAACATGGGAATGCTGAGTGGAAACTAGACTAAAAAACGACCAATTGTTCCAGACTGTTACGTATGGAAAGACCCAAAGTATTCTGTGGGAACTAGACCAATTAATGGCCAGTCTAAATAGCTGCCTTTGCCCTACACTAAACTATTCTGGATTGAGCTACATTTTTAAATTGAGAACTTTATTGTAGGAACATATTGCAAATTGGTCATATTCACATGAATTTATACTTTTTAAAACTTTTATTTATTGATTAATTATTTATTTGTAAAGAGAGAGAGAGAAAGAGAGAGAGAGAGAGAGAGAGAGAGAGAGAGAGAGAGAGAGAGAGAGAGAGAGAGAGAGAGAGAGAATGGGCAAGCCATGGCCTCCAGCCAGTGCAAGATAACTCCATATGCATGAGATACTTTGCGCATCTGGCTTTACATGTGTACTGGGGAATTGAACACAGGCTGCCAGGCTTTTCAAGCATTTACCTTTAACCACTGGACAATCTCTTCAGCCCAGACTATGCTTTTATGTTCCCTTTCCTCTCCCTTCATTCCACTGAGGGCCCTCCTCAGTGGAGTTATTGGTAATCGCTGTGGGATCATGAATGTACCAATCAATCTCTGTGGGGGAGCAATGCCTCAGAGTACACCTCTTCAGCCTGTGGCTCTAACTGCAAAAAAGTAAATAAATAAATGAAAAAAGAAAAGAAAGCCAAAATCTTTTGTCATCAGTGATTTCTTAGAAAAATTTGACTTGAATTGTCCTGTGGCTCCTGATAGCCTTTTTCCCATTTAGAGGGAATATCCACATACTTCATTATGTAAAAGTTAATATGTTTGATTATAGGGTGTTACCCCAGAGCCTGCTGAGAGACTTACTAATAGGCACCATATCTACACTGCTCCCTCTTCCCATATGTTACCTGAACCTTGGGAGGTGTTATAAGACCCCTTTCGTTTTGAGCTCTCAGGAGCCTTTAGTTTTCTGCTTTAATGAGTTTTGGGTTTCCTCAGCATCAACCCCCACTTCCCTAGAGGATGTTCTCTGGATAGTAGTGAAAGAAGCACTCATAATTCATCTGCCCTTCCTTTGTAATGTTCCCTAGGTCCTGACAGATGTGATGCTAGGCAGGCAGCTCTCTTTCCTTGTACTGATGGGTCTTTGCTGTCGTCTTTAAAAAGCAGATTCTCTAACCAAGAGTGAGAGCATTATGGATCAAAGGATATAAAACACAGAAATTTTTGATTTATTTGCAAGCAGTTTTAAAAAATATTTATTTATTTATTTAGAAGACTTTTTGATGTGTGTGACCTCTCATATTGATCAAAGAACAGTGGAAGTTTCCCATTAGAGGGTATGGCCTTCCAAACCATAGGCTTCTGACTTTGTTCTCAGTACCAGGTATGAATTCCCTCCCACTGAGTGGGTTTCATATCCAATCAGATAGCAGTTGATTACACCCCTGGCCTGTGAGCCACTATTGTGCTGGTGTGTATGTCTTGCCCGGCTGGTTGATTTTGTAGCTGCAGGGTCCACTACTTGCTCACACTCTTGGTGACCATTATCCCCTAGTAGCTTGCATAGCACTTTCCAATACTAAGGGAACTAGCCAGCAGGGAGCTGTCTTCCATTTCAGTTCCAGTAAAATCTCTCAATGTCCTATGATTGCAGCTTATGGTGTCTTCAGCAATAGGGTCTTACTATTTAGATATGGTGAGTAACCAAGTGTTTTTGGAAATGGTCTGTATTGTTTTGGGGGGCCTCTTTTGTTTCTCTGAACAACTTGCTACATTTTTTGATGCTCAAAATAGTTTATATGAAAGCATGAGATGATTAAATCAGATTGGACTGTTTTTTAACATGCAATTTCAAATGTAAGGTAACTGTGTCCAAACTCTACTTCTTAACTGATGAGAAGTGAATTTTGGTTGTTAATCCCAAGGGTTGGAATTTCAAAGGGCTGCCCAGGAAGCAAAGTTTAAATATGTGAATTTTAATTTTTGTGTATATTCTATCTGATTATTCTAATTTCTAATTTTCCTGGGGATTATCTGTGTATTCTATTTGGTTCCAACTTTCTGATGAACACCTCCCTCCCTCCCTCCTTTCCTTCCTTCCTTCCTTCCCTCCTTCTTTACTTCCTTCCCTTTTTCCCATCCTTCTACTTTTCCCTCCTTCCTTGCTTTTTAAAATTTTTTTGAAGTTCTTATGAGTACAAAAAGCAACATTTGTAAGAAATGCTTGAGACAGCATTACAATTAAAATACATTTTTCTGTCCTTAGGTGGTCTGTCTCCAGAGTTTGCCTAATTCTTATCATATATGGTGTGGTGGCTTGAATATAAAATGTCCTCTATAGGTTCTTGTGTTTGTGATTAAGCCTCATACTTGATTCCCAGCTGGTAGCTGTTTGGGAAGTTTGTGGAGCCTCTGAGGGATTGTGTTGGTGAAGGTAGGCCTAAGTGTGTTATAGCCCAGCCATGCTTGCCACATTTATTTAGCTCACCCTCTCCATTTCTTCCCTGCTGCTGTAGAGATGTGCCACCCAGCTGTCTGCTCCTGCTATGCTTTCCCTGACATGATGAAACTTCTCCTTGCAACTATAAGCAATAAACAAACCCTTTCCTTTTATAAGCTGTTTCTCATTGAGTGTTTGATCCCAGCAATTAGAAGGTAAATGCTACATATGGGAAACAATCAACTCAGCTTCTTTCTATTTTCTTCATTTCATTTTTTTCTACTTGTTTTGAATCCTCATAAAGAATTGATTAAACACAGAGTTGAATGTGTTCTATGAAGTGAAGTAGTTTCATTGCAGTAGAAAGCAAAAGATGAAACAGTTGGTTGCTTGGTAACAACCTACATAAGTAGAGCATGCTGTTGTTTAGTGTTTATGATTGAATAGCGAGCAAGTTTGCTACTCTTGTGAAATCTCTACTTCCTAGCATATCATGATTAGAAAAGGTGCACCACAGAATGTATAGTTCCCTAACTCTGGTAAGTAATAGAGTGTAGGGTAAGCAATACTGGGTCTGAACTCAAAATTGGGGTTTGTTCCTCTGCTAATTACATACTTTTCACTAAGCCTCACCAAATTCATGTCATGATGATTATAGAAGATACTATGTTTAATCTTCTTATAATTAATTACCTTTCAGGAAAAGTATAGGTTGAACTTGTTGGCTTTGAATCAGTGTGACTGGATTTGAGTTCCATTTCTGAATGACCTTGGGTAGGTTTCTTAATCACTGTATACTTCATTTTTTATAAGTAAAATGGGTTACTATAATATGATATTGACTTTTTAGTGAATATGTGTGCATGAAAGTTCACATGCATATATATGTGAGTATTTAGGCCAATGGACAGCCTTGGGCATAATCTTCAGGAATACCATTCACCTTATTTGAGACAAGGTCTCTGTCACAGTCAGCCACACGCAGCTGGGATGAATCTCCAAACCAGGCACAGTTTATGGGAGGAAATGATTTATTGAGGCTATAGATCCAGGGGGAAGTTCCATAACAGTAATATAGGTTGTCTTTTTTCCATTAGTCCAAGCAGAGAGAAAAACCCATCACCAATATCATACACCAGCAAACAGGCAGTGGGGGGCTAAGGGAGAGAAATCTTCCCACTTATATAGCCTTAGGGGGAGGTCTTGCAACCCTATCCCTGACTTAATGGCTTCCTGAGTCTCTGGAATTTCCTTCTTTCACTGCCCATACAGGAAAGGATGTTTACTTCTTTCCTGAGCTTCCTTACATCCTGCCCCCTAATGAGAGGCTGCCTTCCTGTAAACATCCTCAGAGACCCACCCAAGATTATTAAAAAAAGGTCAAGTTGACAACAAAATTTAACTATCACAGTCTCTTACTGGCCAGGAGGTCACAAGTTAGGCTTCACTACCTTACTATCAAGCTTCAGGGCTTCTCCTGCCTCCACCTCCCTAGGTCTGGAATTATAGACATTTGTCACTACATCCAGAAATTTTATGTATGTACTGGGATTGAGCTCAGGTCCTCATTTTGTGAGCCAAGCACTTTGCTGACTAAGCTATCTCCCCAACCTTATTATTGACTATTAGACAAAATGTGTGGGCATTAGGCCTATGAATGAAACTCAGTGGTAGAAAAAGTATCTAGCAAGCACAAACCCTGAATTCAATCCCTAACACTGCAAAAATAAATATGAATGACTAAAAACAAATAAAATCTATAGACATTACAGGCCATACCATTATCTTATGTTCTACACAGAAAATAATCTATTGTAAGATAAATTTTGTGATAAGAACTCTTCTATCAGAGAAGTTAAATGTGCATGTAAGAATAGGTTAAATTAATAATATATACATGGTGATCACCCATTCATGTCAGCTGTTCATTTTTAAAATATTTATTTCAGTTTATTGGTTTTGATACTTTATTAAAATTATACATGGTCATTGGAAAAAAAACTGGGAGACAGGTATACAGGTCCTCTCTACATGATCTTAGTAACTTGTAAGTCTATGATTATTTCAAAATAAAAAGTTTAAAAGCTACATACTTAGTAAAAAAAAAACAATACAATAGAGACTTTCAGTTCAGATGTCAGCAGTATAGCCACACTAAAGCAACTTGGAAAGAAGGCAGAGAGACTACAAAAAAAAAACATTCTTCTATCAAAAACCAAAGGAGCAAGGGAGTTTTTTTAGCCACAATAGAGAAACAGGAGAAATAGATAAAAATAATCCTAAAATTCATTTGGAATCACAAAAAACCTTGAATAGACAAAACAATCCTAGGTAACAAAAATAAGGTTTGGTAATGTCACCAAACCTTATTTTAAAATATATTACAGAGCCACAGTAACAAAAACAGCATGGTACTGGCCCCAAAACAGGTATATAGATCAATGGAAAAGAATAGGGGACCCTGATGCAAACCCAGTCAGTTACAGCCATCTGATTTTTGAAAAAAAGGACAAAAATATTCATGGGATAAAACTAGCTATTTGTAGAAAGATAAAAATGAAGCCTTATCTCTCTCTATGTATAAGAATCAAGTCCAAGTGAATCAAAAACCTTAATATCAAGCCTGAAACTCTGAAACTGCAAGAGGAAAAATTATGGGAAACACTAACATATTGGCATAGGCCAGGACTTTCTGAACATATTCCTAGTTGCTCAGGAAGTAAAAACACTAATCAATTGGGATCTCACGAAATTAAAAAGCTTTTACACAAGAAAAGACACTGTGGACAGAGCGGAGGCAACCTACCTAATGGGAGAAAATATTTTCTATTTATACATCTGACAGAGGACTAATATCCAGGATTTATAAAGAACTCAAAAACTAAATAATAAAAAATCAAACAACCCAATCAAAAAATGGGCTACAGAACTGAATAGAGAGTTCTCAAAAGAGCAAATACAGCTAGCCTATAGATGTGGAAAAATGTTCTAACTTCTTAGCAATCAGAGAAATGTAAATTAAAACTACTCTGAGATTCCATCTCACTCCTGTCAGAATGGCTACCACCAAGAAAACAAATGACAATAAATGCTGGTGAGGATGTGGAAAAATAGGAACCCTTCTACACTGTTGAACCCTTCTAAACTGGTACAGCCATTGTGGAAAGCAGTGTGGAGGTTCCTGAGACAGCTGAAAATAGACTTATCCCATGACCCAGCTATAATACTCCTTGGCATATATCCTAAGTGCTCTATTCACTATCCTAGAGATACTTGCTCATCCATGTTTATTGTGGTTCTATTTACAATCACTAGGAAATGGAATTAACCTAGATGTCCCTTAACTGATGAATGGATAATGAAGATGTGGTTCATTTATACAATGGAGTATTATTCAGCAACAAAGAAAAATGAAGTTATGAAATTTTCAGGGAAATATATGAATCTGGAAGGGATCATACTAAGTGAGGTAATTCAGGCCACAAAAGCCATATGCCGATTTCCGGTTCATGATGGCGAACTAGAAGCCACGCAGTGTCCCTGGGGGAACAGAGGTTAGGGTTTTTAGATGCCGTGGAAGCAAGCAATACCCAGGTCCTCGACTACGGTAGCCTTCCAGCAACAGAGTCTTCTGACTGAAACCTGAATCTATCTTGAGGACGCATCGGAGGCAGTGAGTGCAAAAATCCAGCTGGTAGGACCTGCTCCTGCGGGCTGAGCCGCTCCCTTCTCCGCGGCTCCCACAGCTTCCCCATCCGGGCAGTTCCTGCTCCCAGGACACCCCAGTTCCCGCCGATCTCGGGTTCGAGCCGCTCCCCTGCGGCTCCCGGGATCCCGCAGCTTCCCCATCCGGGCTGTCCCTGCTCCTGAGCCACCCCAGTTCCCGCCGATCTCGGGTTCGAGCCGCTCCCCCGCGGCTCCTGGTCCGGATCCCGCAGCTTCCCCATCTGGGCAGTTCCTGCTCCCGGGCCCTGGGCCACCCCAGTTCCCGCCAATCCCGGGTTCGAGCTACTCCTGTTACCGCCGATCTCAGGTTCAAGCCGCTCCTGTTACCGCCGATCCTGGGTACGAGCCGCTCCAGTTCCCACCGATCCCAGGTTTGAGCCGCTCCAGTTCCCGCCGATCCCGGGTTCGAGCCGCTCCAGTTCACGCTGATCTCTGGTTCGAGCGGCTCCAGTTCCCGCCGATCGCGGGTTCGAGCCGCTCGTGTTCCCGTAGCTCCCGGGTCCGAGCCGCTCCCTTTCACGCCACACCATGGGCCAAGGGGCACGGGCTCCTATCTGGGCCTGAGCCGCCCTGCTTCCAGCCGCCCCCTCTTCTCCCCAGGCCCCAAGCCGCCAGGGCTTCCAGCTGTCCCACTACCCTGCTTACTGAGCTGCCCCCCCCCCAGCCGCCAGGGCTCCTAGCCTCCACCTCAGATAGGAGCTGAGCTGCCTGGGTTCCAGGCTGCCACCCAGGCACCCAAGATTCCAGCTGATCCCCCAGGGACCGGACCACCCAGCTTGTAGCTTTCCCGCCTTCCCCCTGGGCCCCGAGCTGCCCGGACTCATAGGCACCAACCCGGGTTGCAAACATCTCGGGATTCCAGCCGCCCCCTGGGGCCGGAGCCGCATAAGATTCCAGCTGCCACCCCGAGGCCAGAGCCGCCAGGGATTCCAGCCCCCAACCCGGGGCCATAGCTGCCCGGACTTCCAGTTGCAGTCCCAAGGCCCAAACCAACTGGGCTCCGCTTCCAACCCCCACGACAGGGTCCGAGCCGCCCTTTCCAGCACTCAGATTTCTCATAGGCATCCCACCAACAACCTCAAGTGGAATCAAAATGGGCAGACCTCGACGTAAGAACAATACACCAGTTGAGGAAACCACGCCAAATGACATCAACAACACAACTAAAGGGAGCGAACAGAGGCAGGCCCAGGAAGACACAAACCCTGACCATATTGGCACAGATCCTAAGGAGAACTTAATATTAGTCATGCAAGAAAAGATGGACCAACATATTGAAAGGGTACAAAGTCAGCTTATTAGCTTTGCCACCAGGCTAAATATAATGGAGGAGAACCAAATGGCTGTCAGAAGAGACATATCAGAATTAAAGGCAAGCCAGCAAACTGAAGGTATCAAAAACCAGCTTTCCAAATTAACTGAAGACATCTGAAAATATAAGAATGACTGTCAGGAAGAAATAATGAAATCAAACCTGGAAATGAAATCACATCTCAACAACATGATAGAAGCAACCCAAAAAGAAGTTTCAGAAAACAAAAACCATATTGAGATAAGAAAACATCCCTAGAATCTCTTACCAACAGGATTAATCACTGGGAAAACAGAACCTCAGACATGGAAGACAGAACAGAGGAGAATTTGAGATAAATCCGAACCCTGACAAAATTCAAAAGAACAAGTGAACAAGACTCAAGGGAAATGTGGGACACCATAAAAAGACCTAATCTCAGGATCATGGGTATCCCAGAAGGAGAAGAAAACCAAACTAGGGGCATTGAAAATATTTTCTACAGAATCATTCAAGAAAACTTCCCATACTTGGCGAGGTATAATCCAGTACAGCCGAAAGAGATACAGAGGACCCCAAACAATTTGGATCACAGGAGGAACACACTAAGACACATCTTAGTTACAATGCCAAACATTGAGGAAAAAGAGAGAGTCCTCAGAGCAACGAGAGAAAAGAAATTCACATATAAAGGAAAACCCATCAGAATCATTTCAGACTTCTCCATAGAAACCTTAAAAGCCAGGAGAGCTTGGAACAAAACGATTCTAGGCCTAAAGAAGAACAGATTCCAACCTAGACTATTCTACCCAGCAAAGTTATCCATCATAATTGATGGAGGAATTAAAGTATTCCACGAGACTAATCAGGTTTACAATTACTTGAGCAAAAAGCCAAACCTTCAAAAGATACTACATGAGATATCCCATGCAGACGAGACAAGCAACCTACCCCAGGAAAGGAACAGAGAACAAGCAAGGTAACAGAAAAGAGATCACAACAACAGCTCAGATACCAACCTCCGTATTCTCTACAACATGGCAAACCTCACAGTAATAACTTTGAATGTAAATGCAATCAACTCTCCTATAAAAAGCACAGGATAGCAGGTTGGATCAGGAAAATGGACCCTTCCATCTGTTGCCTTCAAGAAACACGCCTTATTGCTAAAGATAGTAACCTACTGAGAGTAAAAGGGTGGAAAACAATTTACCAGGCATGTGGAAAAATAAAAAAGCAGGTGTGGCTACTCTAATATCTGACAAAATAGACTTTAAACCAACAGGAATAAAAAAGGACAATGATGGCCACTTCCTACTCATCAAGGGAACGATACAACAAGAAGACATCACTATACTAAATATGTATGCACCTAATGCAAAGGCCCCTCAGTTCATTAAACATAAATTACTCAAAAATAAAGCAGATATAGATGCCAACACCATCATAGTAGGAGACTTTAACACTCCACTGTCATCCCTAGACAGATCGTACAAACAGACGAGCAGGGAAATCAAACTGCTAAATGGCACCATAGATAAACTAGCTATAACAGACATCTACAGAACATTCCACCCCAAGGACACAGGGTACACATTCTTCTCAGCAGCACATGGAACTTTCTCCAAAATTGACCATATACTGGGCCATAAATCATGTCTCAGCAGATTCAGAAAGATCAATGTAATCCCCTGCATCATATCAGATCACAACACATTAAAGCTAGAAATAAACAATGGGACAGGATCCAAAAAATTCAACAGATATTGGCGACTGAACAACTCCATCCTAAACAATGAATGGGTCAAACAAGAAATCAGACAGGAAATCCAGAACTTCATAGAAACAAATGATAATGAGGACACAAACTTTCAAAACTTGTGGGATACAATGAAGGCATTTCTAAGGGGGAAATTCATTGCACTAAATGCCTTCATAACAAAGACAGAGAGGTCTTAAATCAAACAACTATCCTCTCACCTAAGATCCTTAGAACAGATGGAAAAATCCAACCCTAGGAGCTTGAGACGCAAGGAAATAATTAAGATCAGAGCTGAGATTAATGAATTGGATACAAAGAAAACAATTGAAAAAATAGACAAATCAGAGAGTTGGTTCTTTGAAAAAGTCAATAAGATTGACAAACCCCTGGCGAATTTAATCAAACGAAAAACTGAGAAGGCCCAAATTAACAAAATTAAAAATGACAAGGGTGAGATCACAACAGATCCTGAAGAGATTGGAAGAATCATCAGGTCATACTTCCAAAACCTCTACTCCGCAAAATTAGAGAACCTGGATGAAATGGATAAATTCCTGGACACCCACCAACTTCCAAAGCTCAGACCAGAGCAGATAAAGATCCTAAACAACCCGATAACAATCACAGAGATTGAATCGGTAATCAAGAACCTCCCGAAACAGAAAAGTCCAGTTCCAGATGGTTTCCCAGCTGAATTCTACCAAACGTTCATCATAGAACTGAAACCTCTCTTTTTGAAGCTTGTCAGGGACATAGAAAAAGAGGGTAGGCTCCCAAACTCCTTTTGTGAAGCTACCATCGCCCTCATTCCCAAACCAGGCAAAGATGTAACAAAAAAGAAAACTACAGACCCATATCCCAAGTTATTTCAACATATGAAAGTCAATAAATATAATTCACCATATTAACAAACTCACAAGCAAAAACCACATGGTCATCTCAATTGATGCTGAGAAGGCTTTTGACAAAATTCAACACCAATTCATGTTCAAAACCCTGGAAAGAATAGGCATAGATGGACTATACCTCAGAATGATAAAGTCAATATACAGATCTCCTAAAGCAGAAATCATCCTCAATGGGGAACGACTCAAGGAGTTCCCCCTCAACTCAGGAACAAGACAGGGTTGTCCACTCTCACTGCTATTTAACATAGTGCTCAAAGTCCCTCTGTGCATCTTGTCTTGGGATCCCAAGAGTACGGAATCCGGTGACAAGTTCCAGAGAAGGGGTCCCCCTCACTAAGTGGAAAATTGGCCAAATTTGAAAGCTATTGATTGTCTCCCCCAGGCCCAGGCTCCTCCGTTGCACAAGTGCTCCTTTCTTGATTCGCTGTTCTCTCCCAGTAGGGGGTATGAACAGCTCACTCATGACCCCAGATTGTGTTTTGTGTTGGTGGTCTCTGTTTACTCCAGCCGTCGTTGATCATTTTTCCCTGGCAGCCTGTTCAGTGAATTCCAGCACTACATTAACTGCCTTCTGGGGGCTGGATACCATTCTGGACGTTGAAGGGTTTCTCGATGCTGGTCGATGGCTGTCTGGTTTCTTCAGTAACAGGGTTTTGCCTCAGGCCTGGGGAGGGCACTCAAGGGCTTTGACAGAATTCTGTCTTGTTGGATTCTCATGAGTTGCTTTGGTCAACAGCTCAGTGAGGGAAGGAACCAGTGGTTGGAACCAGGGGTTGTCAGGCTGGTCTAATTAATCACAGGCTTAAACTCTGTCCCCTACTACTCATGGTCCCTCTTCACAGACATTGAAAAAATAATCTCCAAATTTATTTGGAGTGGTAAGAGACCTCGAATAGCTAAAACTATTCTGAGCAGGAAAAATTATGCAGGAGGTATCACCATACCGGATTTTAAAACATACTACAAAGCCATTGTAACTAAAACAGCATGGTATTGGAAGAAAAACAGACAGTCTGACCAGTGGAATAGAATTGAAGACCCAGCCTTTAATGCAAGTAACTTCAGCTTCTTAGTCTTTGACAAGGGTGCCAACAATGTATGCTGGGCCAAAGATAGCATCTTCAACAAATGGTGCTGGACAAATTGGATAAACACGTGTAAAAAAATGAAAATAGACCCACTGCTTTCACCATGCAC
>PVHP010024341.1:0-26821 GCA_004024765.1 Zapus hudsonius
TATGTACATGGACTTTCTCCCATGAGTACTGTAAGCGTGTCCCAGAAGCTTCCTTAGGCCCTCGGTGCTCCCTCTTCTGTTGAGTGGCATTCCACTGTATAGACATACTCTGGTAGGTTTAAGCACTCACTGTTGATGGACAGGTTGCTTCGAGATTCTTTACTATTACAAAGAAGGCTGTCAGGGCTGGAGAGATGGCTGAGCAGTTAAGGCACTTGTCTACAAAGCCAAAGGACCCAAGTCCAGTTAATTCCCCAGTACCCTCATAAAGCCAGAAGTACAAGGCGGAGCATGCATCTGGAGTTCGTTTGCAGTGGCTACAGGCCCTTGCTCTTTCCCTCTCTTCTATCTCTCTGCTTGCAAATAACTAAATAGAAATATTTTAAAAATATGTTTTAAAAAACCTGCACAAGGAATGGCTAGCACATATGGTGTGTGTGTGTTAACTTTTTAAGAAACTTCCAAGTTGTTTTACAAAAGGGACGCTCCCTTTTACAGTCCCGTGGACACTGTGGACCATTCCAGTTCCTTCACATCTCACTTCTAGGTTATCTTGATCACTAACTAGATAGACTGAGGAGCTAGGGGAGATTCGTAAAGCAAGCTGCTAGAGAAAACTACCTCATAGAGGCCCAGATCTATTGAACAGCTTAATCCAGTCCTGAACTATGGAAGGCGGGCTTGCATGGAGGAAGTAAGTCACTGTAAGCTTGGGGCTTTGTCTTGCCTTGACCCTGGACTGTTAGTGCTCAACTCTGCTTCCGGTCAGCAGCTCCACCATACCTCCCCAACATCAAGAGCCCAAACTTCTGAAATCATAGGCAAAATAAATCTTTCTTCCTTTTGTTTTATCAGGTATTCCAACACAGCAACAAGAAAGCTAACATAGTAGTAATATCTTAGAATTAAAAAAAAATCTTTACAAAAGCCCAAAACAAAGGTTTTTTGGGGTTTTTTTTTAATGTTTTCTTTTAGAAGTTTGGAACTTTTTTTAAAAAATATTTGCTATGCTCTCTTTTGAGTTGACCTTTTAAAAATGCTGTGTAATGTATGGGTTGAACTTTTTTTTCATAGATGGACAATTATTCCAGCAACATTTCTTCAAGACTTCTCTGGACTGTGTTGCCTTTGTTATCTTTCTCAAAGTCAGTAGCATATGTACAGGTGGGTTTATTTTTACTTCTGGACTCCAGTGGTATTACTATAAAGTTACTGGAGTTAATAAAGACTTCCATAAGGTAGTATTGGTGTGTAAACTTGTTTTGATTATCCTAAGGTGTTTATATTTCCATACATCTTTAGAAGAACCATAGCATATGTCTAGAAATAGCCTGCTGCAAACTGGATTGAGCTGTGAGAGAGTTCACATCTTAGTAATACAGAGTCCTCTAGTCCATGACAATGGTGTGTCTCTCCATTTGTGTTTTCTACAAAGATGATTATGGATCCAGACAAGAAGACAGTTTTGCTTCCTCCTTTCAGATGTAGATGCCTTTATTTATTCTTTTCTTACCTAGCTATACTAGTGAGAGTTTCTAACATAATTTTTAATAGACATGGTAAGAATAAATGCCTTTATTTATTTCTGATCTCGGGCAGAAAATTCTCTCAGGCTTTCACTGTTGAGTATGATTTTCGCTATGGATTAACTATAGTTTCTGTAGATGCCCTTTTCAATTTGAGGAAATCCCCTTCTATTTCAAGTTTATACAGTATTTTTAACATGAAAGAACATTGGCTAAGGGGACATGCTGTACTCATCAAAGTGCCTCTAAATACTTGTGCTTATGCTTACAGATTAGTGCTGCTCTCACGGCATCAGATGGTAGTGACTACTAGGAAGACTCCAGTCAAGTGACAAGCAAGTGCTCAGCACTGAATGGACTCTATCAATCACACCCCTCAAAGCTCAGGGAACACTGAGGAAAAGGTCATGGAAAGAATGTCAGGACAACTGCTGTGAGACACTGTCTTCTGGACCCAAAGCATTCATGACGTCACAGTGGCTGTTGTGACCTGAACAGTATTGGGCCCATCAACATGACATCGTAGATGATGGAGGGAAGCAATCATCAACCAATTAATCAACCAATCATTCAATCAAAAATAAAAAACAAACATCAAAACAGAAGGACAAGTTGGAAAGTGGCTCGGGGAAGGCAGACAAAAGAGAGCAGTAAAAGGTCAAAATGCATTATATACATTATGAATTTGTCCAAAGTGTTTTAAATTAGCATAGACTTTAGTAACAAGCTGTTTCTCTAAAGGAACATGAGGACTTTGAATGCCTTTTCCAATGCAGTTTTGAATAAGAGACCAGGAGAAAATGTGGACGATCAAGATCTCATGCAACACCTGATGGCCTTCTGGCATGTTGGCCTCTTTATCTTAAATCCAGTAATTCATTTGAGTGAAACACCTAGATAAAGTTCCAAATCCCTGGGATTGTCATGTTTTAGCTGTGCTAACATCAAGTGAGCTGTTGGGATGTAACATCTAAATTTAAACATTGTGGCAGATGACTCTTAACACCATCCTCCAAGCTGCTGTTTCAGCTCCACACAATAAAGCAGAACAGAAAGCTAGACTCTACAACCTTTACACTTGAAAAAAATCTCTAGTCTCTTATTTAAAACAGAAAAAAGAAGATGTGGATTTGGGGATATTTGGATTAAGAGACAGTACTGGGGGGGTCTCTGGCATTTCTGCATGTCTTGTAAGAAAAGCCCCAGGTTATCATTCTAGGCTTTTATCATACAAGACAGAGATATTGTCTCCTGTCCTCCTAAAAGGACAGCTTAGTTTACTATCTAGCAAATATAACAATGTCTACCTGTCAACACAACAGGCTGGCTTATTATATACTATAAAAGATATGGACTTCCTAAGCTCAGGATTCCCCATGATCTGTGCAGATATCATCTAACCCTTCTGTGGGTACACCTACCACAAGGCTCAGACTCTCACAATTGCTGCAAATAATAAACTATCCTGAAGAAACCTGAAAAAAAATCCAACACTATTCATGTCAAAAATTCTTAATACACTGAAGATAAATATGAGGTTCTTCAAACCAATACAGGACATCTGCCAAAAATAAATAAATAAATAAATAAATAAATAAATAAATAAATAAATAAATAAATAAATCCATCTACAACTAACCTCATAGCTAATGGGGAACTTCTCCCCTAATAGTATGACTAAGATGTGGATGCTTTTATTCTATTACTGGAATTATAGCCAGATTAGTAAGGCAACAGGAAGAAAATAGCAAGTAGAATGATTAAAGATAGAAAATCTGGAAAGAATAAGCAAAACTTTTTATTTTCCCTAACACTGCCTATGGATAAAGAAATATGGGGTACATGACATACACAAAATGAATATAATGAAAGAATTTAGCAAAATGCAAAAATACAAGCTTGATATACCAAACACAGCTATTATTTCTTTTTTGAATATTTTATTTATTCATTTTCAAGCAGAGAGAGAGAGAGAGAGAGAGAGAGAGAGAGAGAGAGAGAGAGAGAACCAGGGTCACCACCTTGTGGGTCTGGCTTATGTGGGTCCTGGGGAATTGAACCCGGGGCCTTAGGCACTGGAGGCAAGTGCCTTAACCGCTGAGCCATCTCTCCAGCCACACAGCTATTATTTCTTACTACTAGCAACAAACAATCTAAGGAAGAAATTAAGAAAATAATTTTACTCAAAATGACATTAAAAAGAAAGATATAGGAATAAGCTTAACGAGAGAATGTAATATTTAACAACTGAAGTTAAGGAATACTGTCAAAAGAAGTTAAAAAGTCAATATTGTTAAGATATCTACTCTCCCCAAATTGACCTAGAAATTTAACTTAATCTCTGTCAAAAATCACAAGGTTGCTTTTCTTAAGGAAATGAACAGGATGGGTCCAAAACTTAGGCATTATACAAAGGGCTTTGAACAGCCAAGACAAGCATGAAAACTGACTTACTATGAGGTAAAATCGAACAAGAGGAGGCCCCTGGCAGAGGACGTGCAAATGTTTGATGGCTAAGAACTGAATCCAAACCCAAGTCTCTACATTTATGATTAACTGGATTTTCACCAAAGTATCTGGACAATTCAATGAGAAAAGACCAGACCTGTTTGTATGGGGCAAGTGATTTTGTTGACAAAAGTGCAAAGGCAACTTACTATTTTTTATAGTGTTGGGTATTTGGGGATCCACAGAAAATGAGATCAATCTAGACCCTTCCATGTAATGCAAGCTAACTCTTACACACAATATTCCAGAATCAGTTCAAATGCATCTCTGACCTAAGGGTAATAAGAGATCAAACTATAAACAACTTTTTTTTAAACTACAAACTTCTATAAAAAATATTTTTAAAGTCTTATTAAAGCACAGGAGCATGTACCTGCAGACCCAGTTACTGGGAAAGACAAGGCAGACTGCTTAGAGCCAAGTAGTCTGTGGCCAGATGGGGTAGCATGAAACTCTGTCTCAAACAAGAAAATCTTAGTGACCTCTGGTTTATGTGAGGTTTATGTGAACAGTCCTTAGACATGTACCCAACAGGACATTTTTAAAAAGATAAACCAGTTTGCAATAAAATTGAGTTTCTATGCTTTCTAGAGCAACACTAAGAAGCCACCAACTCAGAGAGTATGTGCAAATCATGAAGGGGGTTTATACCTCAAATATGTAATTCCTACAAGAAAACCCGTAACCAAGTACTAACAATAAGAAGCCAGCAATTTAAAATGGACAACAAACTTGGACATTTTACCAAAGCAACTGCAGGTGTGACAAGTAGGCAATCAAAAATGACCCCACGTCATCAGTAACTAGGGAGATGCAAACCAAAACTACCACAGGAGTTGAGAGAGAAAGGTTTTGAGGAGGACAAGACACTGGAGCCCTCCGACGTCACCAGGAGGAATGTAAGATGGTAGAATGCCGGAATGATGGAGACGAAACAAAAGCACCACTCAGTCTGAGCTTAGCCCCTGACCTGTGCCTGCTGTAACAGTAACAACCAGCTCCCTTTGAAAGGACTGAAAGGTAAGCACCGCACCCTCTGTAGCTTTTTACTCCAGGTTCCAGGTCTCATCAAGATCTGTTACATATGCTGGGCGAGAGAAACACATGATTGAGAATGGAAGCAAAGGCAGGACAGACGGAGCCACAGAGTGAGCTATATACTCAAGTGTGTGTACAAAGGCATTAATTTCTTTTTGAAAATTCAAGTGGCATACTGTAAAACTATAGGAAACCACTGAGATTAAGAACTGAATTCAGGAGTTTAACTGCACACTATATGATACAGAGATAGGATTAATGATATGGGAGAGAAGTCAATAGAAAATGTTCAAACAGAATTTAGAGAAAATCATGAAAAACACTTGAAAGGCCTGTAGTGAAGTGGTGAGGGCTGAAGCCTGCAGGAAAACAGCAGGATTTGTAGAAACAACATCAAGCACTTTCACAACACATGGATTTAAAAGTCAAAGAAGCTCTACAGCCTCCCAGTGGGATGGATGTGAAGAAACTCATTGAAAAGCAAAGGCTGATCCCAAATAGACTACTTAACCCACATGGATTTTCTTTAAAGAGGCCCAGAGATGATCTCTCAAATGATGGGAGCGGGAAACAACAAAATGGATTCACATCTTTAAAAACGCTATAAAGAATTAACCTGTGACACCTTTATCATTGAAAAAGAAAAAAAAGAAATTACAATGTGTTTAGCTAAACAAAAGTTGAAGAGATTCATTGCCAGCAGATGTCTAACAAAAGCCAAAGAGAAAAACAGAGGAATATATGAAAATAGAATACCTTATTTATCTAAAGGAAGCACAAAAATTAATGTAAAAGTTTTTTTTCTAGTATGAAGTAGATACAAATGTAAGATAATGAACTGAAATCCATATATAAGCGATTACATTAAATCCAGACAAAATTCTAATTATAGGTTATTCTGCTAGATTTTTTTTTTTTTTTTTTTTTTTGGTTTTGTGAGGAATGGTCCAGGCTGACCTGGAATTCACTAAGTAGTCTCAGGGTGGCCTTGAACTCATAGTGATCCTCCTAACTCTGCCTCCCGAGTGCTGGGATTAAAGGCGTGCACCACCACGCCCAGCATATTCTGCTAGATTTTTAAGGTTAATTCTTATTTGGCAATATGATGAGCACCACACTATAAATTATGAGTCCCTCTCAGCTCAGTCTGGGGTCAATGGACTGAAAGAAGCATAATATATACAAATCACAATTCATCAAAAGGAAATAAAAACACACAAAACAGCAAAATTGATACCAGCTATCATTTGTTGCTCATCTAGAACAGACATTTTGCACACATTATTGCTACTCCTCTCGACAACTTGACAGCTAATATTACTATTAGCCCAGTTTCCATGCACCAAACTGAAGCTCCGAGAGTTCACTGCTGAACCTGTGTCCAACAGACATTCCTTTTCAAACACAATGCTTCCTTACTAACAGACATCTACTGTGACATATTTGCATAATGTTTATTAATTGATGGGCACATCAAATTAAAATTACAGTCCTTTATAAAATATTTTAACAGTGAAATGCAACACCACACTTTAAATCTGGTATCTAATAATCTTAGCTTTTAAAGGCACAGGCACCTGAAACTTCTCTACATAACCCTCAGATTTATACAGTGGGATCATTTTATGGAGGACAATGTTCTTTTCATTTGTCAGTAAAGTCTAAAGTTATACACTGGTAACGTACATTAATGACATAAAGTACTTTAATTCAAATTCCATCATAAAAACTTTACAATTTTTCTGTGCAAAATGAAGCCCAGAAAATATATTCATAATAATCTCCAAGAAGCTGAGGTGCAGTAAGAATGCAGCCAATGATTGCTAATGCCAGAAGAATGTAAAACAAAAAAAATCATTTTTATTTCAATTGGCAAAAAATGGTAGAGGGAAGGTAATAAGTGACTTCAGTAATAAAGTTTAGAAGCCAGTCACTAGTCGCTAAAAGACACCCCCCTCCACCCACCAGTATCATTACAGATAACATCTGATAAAGCAGACAGAGGCTGGATGGTGGAAATTAAAGAGCCTTGCAAGCCAGCCTTAGAAAATAAGGACAGGCGCAGTTATAACCTTCCTAAATCACATGGGGAATAAGCAGGCACTTGGCATTACTCTCCAACCCTCACCTCTTTTCCTGACCACCATCTCCACATTCCAATATACACAGAGAATATGCCAAGAGGCTCTCTGTCTCCTCTCCCTATCTTTCTTCCATCATTTCTTCCCTTCATTTCTAGCACTAAATTACTTTCTGTTGTCTGGTAATTTTTTCCTCCAAATTCCTTAATGTTCTCCCTTCTCTTTCTCTGTTGTATACCCCCATTCGTTTACATATCAAAGTTTCTTCCTTTGGCTGAGACGGGGTCTCACTGGCTCACAAGGTAAACTAGGCTCAAGGAACCCCGACTCAGCAAGTAACAGTGATGACAGGTGCCTCCCACCTGGCCTAGCTCCAGTGTTTATTTCTTAAAGCAGTAATCACAGCAAGACACTCCACAGAATAATAATACCCATATAGCATGACACTTAATGAGACCAAGAAGTGAAGAAACTTGTTTAGCTTATTAATTAGCAATTCTAAAACTTAGTAATCTAATTAACTCTATTTTCCCCAATACCTATTAATATACCACAGAAAATTCATTTAGGAAATGTACTTACCAATATATGTAAAACCAGTAATACATAAACACTATATAAAACTTTATACTTCCTTTTATAACCTAAATGTTTTCTTAATTTTTTTTTTTTTTGAGGTAGTGTGAGGATTTCTCTCCAGCCAGGCTGACCTGGAATTCATTATGAAGTCTCAGGGTGTTCTACAACTCAAGACAATCCTGCTACCTTTGCCTCTGGAGTGCCGGGATTAAAGGTGTGCACCACCACGCCTGGCTCCTAAATGGTTTTGTAAATATCACTGACTAGAAAAACCAAAGATAATTTTTTTTTACAGTAGGGCCTCATTCTAGCCCAGGTTGACCTGGAGTTCACTATGTAGGCAATGTTGGCCTTGAACTCATGAATATCCTCCTACCTTAGCCTCTCAAGAGTGCTGGGATTGGGCTGGAGAGATGGCTCAGCGGTTAAGGCAGTTGTCTCCATTGCCTAAGGCCCTGGGTTCAATTCCCCAGTACTCACATAAGCCAGACCCACAAGGTGGTGGCCCTTGTGCACACACTCATTCTCTCTCTCTCTCTCTCTCTCTTTCTCTCTCTCTCTCTGCTTGAAAATGAATAAATTAAATATTTTTTAAAATAACTGAAAATATATAGTGAATGTGGTTGACTAATAATATTAAATTTATTTTAAAAAGTGCTGGGATTAAAGGTGCAACACTCACACCTAACTATAAAAATAATTCACATGGAAAATAATAAACAAACTGCTTGGCAAATGTATTTCATGCATTTTACCTTACTTGGGTTTTATTTTAAGAGAGATTGGGGAGGGAGAGGTAAAAAGTAAAATTTTTCTTAAAGTATATTGTATGGTATAAAATATTTAACATAAATTAAGCTGTAAAAATGTTTTTATTTTTCCTCTGGCTTTTATCAAGTGTGACATGGGGGTTTTATGAATCTTATGATCCAATGAATACAAAGGCATGCATTTAGACTTTCACAAGGTATGCTATATAATAATAAACATTTTTAATGAAAAATATCAGCTTTCCCTTTGGGGTGTATAACTGATTATTTACTTCACAGGGTTTGTTTTTTGTTATTATTTGGGGGTTTGTCTTGGGGGGCAGTGGGAGGTTTTTTCTTTTTTAGTTTGTTTGTTTGTTTGTTTCTAAGACAGTCTTGACACATAGCTCTGGCTGGTCTGGTATTTCACTATGTAGTCCAGACTTGCCTCAAACCCTCAGCAATCCTCATGACTCAGCCTCCAGAGTTCTGGGCTCCAGGAGTGAGGCCCCAAGCCCAGCTTACTCTACAGATTTTCAAGAGTATATTTTAAAGCGCAGATTTTACCTGAAAGCTCCATAAAGGGGTCTGTACCAACAGACAAACGAACAAGGAGTGAAAAGCAGGAACCACAGGATGCTCAGTCCAAAATCAACTGCTCTTGCAGAGTTAACACAGAACCAAGCCAAGCAGCCGAAGATATTTAGGAACAGTGTGACAGCGTGGACTGCAGAGTGAAAAAAAAACAAGCAGAAATGTTTACATTCAAATTATTCATTCAACAAAAATTACAAATGGAAAAAACAAAACACTTCCAGGATGCAGAGATGGCTCAGCGGTTAAGTCAGTTGTCTCCAGAGCCTAAGGACCAAGATTCAATTCCCCAGTACCCATGTAAGCCAGATGCACAAAGTGACACATGCATCTGAAATTCATTTGCAGTGGCTAGAGGCCCTGGTGCCCGATATTTTCTCTCTCTCTCTTCCCCCTCCATGCTTAAAAATAAATAAAATATTTTTAACTTTCTTTCTTAGTATTTAGCATTCTTCAAAACACTACTGCCTCTTACACATTCAGTTGAAAGCAGAATGCACAAAGTGAAGTGAGCCCTGACACATGCATTTCTAGCAGGAGCGTGGATGGCTGACTCCTCCTAATGGGCAACTACACAGCCAACCTCCAAATTAATGCCTGATACTCTTCCTTGAGAATGCAACAGGCCATGAGCAGCTTGAGCTAAAGTCCAAGAAAAGTAGCGCCTGCTTTAAAAATTGTGAGGAGAGGGAGGACTTTAGGGGAAGGATACTCTCTGGACCATTGTTTTTGGAGAATGGGATGAGCCATCTCTCTTGTGTGATAGGGTGTCACTGTTGGTGTCACTGGCCCGGAACTCTCTATGTAGACCAGATTGACCTGTGCCTGCTCTCCAGCCCTAAAATGATTCTTGAAATTTTTAATCAAAGGTAGAATTGATTGTAAGAAATAACTTCTCATGATAACTAAATGCTGCAAAATGTAAATCAGTAAAAATATACCAGAAGGGGCTGCAGAGATGGCTCAGTGGGTAAGACCACTTTTTGCACAAACCTGAGATCTAGCCCCAGCTTCCACTGAAAATCTGGTCATGGCCACACACACCTGTAACCCCAGCATGAGGGGATAGAGACGGGAGGATTGCTGCAGCTCACTGGCCAGCCAGTCCAGCTAAAAATAAACAGCTCCAGGATCAGTGAATTTCTTTCTCAAGGAAATAAGGCAAAGAGAACACTCAGGGTCTTTCTCTGGCTTCCACAACCATGTGTGCAGGTGCACACCCCTACACACACGTGCACACACTCCAAACATACTACACATCCACACCGAAAAAGACAAAAATAAAAAATATGCCAAACTATGACTCTGATTAAAAGTAACAAATGAAAAATGTATTCAAAAGTCAACAAACATTAAAGGCAAATTTTAAAATCTCTTTGTGAATAAAATCAGTAATTTATATACCATGATAAAACCGTTCTCTAGGATGCCCTGATTTGATCTTACCTAACAACTGAAATCACAATTTTAAAAAATATTTTTATATATTTATTTACAAGCAGAAAGAGATATAAAAGAGACAGACAGAGAGAACGAGAGCACCAGGGCCTTCAGCTGCTGCAAATGAACTCCAGATGCATGCACCACTTTGTTCATAGGAACTGGGGAATCAAACTTGGGTCCTTAGGCTTTGCAGGCCAGCCCCTTAACAGCGGAGCCATCTCTACAGCCCAAAAACCACAATTTTTTTCATGTGTATGTTCCATGCGTGGGTATGTGTCACACATATGTGGATATATGTATCTGGAGGTCAGAGGACATCCTTGGATGTCATTCTCAAGTACACCATTCACTCCCCTTGAGACAGGGTTTCTCCATGGCATAGAGCTAACCTACTCAGCTAGACTGCAAGAAGCTCCAGAGATCTGCCTGCCTGTCTTTGCCTCCCAGCCCTGGAATTACAGCATGTGCTATAAATTCAGACATTTACAAGTACTGGGGATCAAACTCAGGTCCTCATACTTAGAAGACAAGAATTTTGCCACCTGAGCTATCTCCCCAGTTGCAATAAATAAACTCTTACGTGAAGACTTCAGAGCTTATGTGAAGAACACAGCTAAGCTATGGCACAAAATTCTGAGTCAATCATTTAACATCTGCGTACTTGAGTATTTTAGCTATCTAAAGACACAAGGTCTTCCATCTTTCAATTTTCATTCCCTTCTATCACACAAGAGAAACTTTTACTAACTACTCTATTCCTACTAGGATGTTTAATTTTCATGAAAGCTAGCTTCCTTCCCAACTTCCTAATAAGATTACTCAAAATAAAGACAGTTACGGTAAGCTTAGAAACAGAATAGAAAATTGTGTGACGAGCAAGTTATTTTATACATTTTAAAGGACATTCAGCTGCATAAAGTTTCTAATGTTGGGACTGAAGCGATTGTTCAGTGGTTAAGGTGCTTGCCTGCAAAGCTTAACAACATGGGTTTGATTTGTAAGATAAACTAATTTTTCATATGAAATTTCCATTTGCTTTATGAGGTGCTCATGAATGCTATTTGTGGGTCTAAATTTGCAACCATCAGTATATGACTAATCTTGATCAATTTGAATTACAATGTAGACACTTAACATAGTGTTATTTCCTTTGCTACCTTAGTATAACTGCCATCTCTCTCTCTCTCTCTCTCTCTCTCTCTCTCTCTCTCTCTCTCTCTCTCTCTCGTCTTGTTTTTGGGTTTTGGGTATTGAAGCAAGGTTTCACTCTAACCAGGGCTGACCTGGAACTCACTCTTTAAGCCCAGGCTGGCCTCAAAGTCACAGTAATTCTTGTACCTCAGCTTCTGGAGTCCTGGGATTAAAGACCCACGCCCAGCTCCTTTTTATTTATTTTTTAATTCACAAGGATTGAGTCAGGCTGGGGAGATGGCTCGGTTGATACAGTGCTTATATACAAGCACAAAGACACCTGAGCTCAGATATCCAGCACCCACAGAAAAGCCAGGTGTGGTGGCACGAGTCTGTGGTCCCAGCCCTGGGGAGGCAGTGGCAGAAGGATCCCTGGTGCTGGAGAAGAGCTGGTGAACTCCAGGTTCAGTAAGAGACCATGGCTCAAAAATTAAGGTGGGGGGTTTCCTATTTTCTGGGAACCCCCTTTACCTTCTCTTTAGTTAAGAGTTCTGTATTCCTTCCTTCTCTTAATCTCTATCTCTATAAGCTATGTAATAAAATATTTGTAAACTTTAAAAAAATAAGGTGGAGAGCAATTGAGGCAGACGTCCAACATTGACCTCTGGTCTCTGCAGATACATGCACACATGTGTGCACACAAACACCTACCACACACACACACAACATACTTACACACCAAAAATAGCATCTGAGATTCATTTCAGTCACAATTCCCATTGCCTTGCCTCAACTCCAGGGTAAACTGCTTGCTTCAGTTTAGGTGCTGCTGGAGGAGCATATTCATAAAATGGAAGTCACTTCTCTCTGTGGTACTTTGTCAGTGTTATGACATGGAATCTAAACCTTGAGCTCCAGGGTAAAGCTGTCAAACTCCAAAGTTACTTGCTGTGTAAAGTTGGGCAAATAACGAAATTTCCAAAGCTTTAGCCAAATAATATAGACCTGTGAGTCTATAGCTGGAATTTAGTGAGGTAACTGTGCTGACACAAAGTAAATCTTCGACAAATGTTGGCTCTCATAATTACTAATATAAAATATTAACCTATCCCCAAGTCTATAATAGATTGACACTTTTGAAAACGACTTACTAAAACAGTCTGTATTCTTTAAATTTTAGACACACTACTTGACTGGTAGCACTTTGTTCCAAGCTGTGCTTCAAAACAGAATCCTAACGAGAATCTTGAGAACTTTCTAGAAACAGATCTTCCAACTGAACAGAACTGGAAAAAACTATACTCAACTGTCTTATTTCTGAGAGACTCCAAAAATTCTATATTTCTAAAATAAAACAAATCTAATTTGAAGCCATCAGCATTAGCAAAGTAACCACTTCGGTACATTTAACCATTTCTTTTTCTTTTTTTTTTTTTAATATTTTATTCATTTTTCAAGCAGAGAGATACACAGAGAGAGAAAGAGATATATAGATAGAGAGAGCACCAGGGCCACCACCTTGTGGGTCTGGCTTATATGGGTCCTGGGGAATTGAACCAGGGGCCTTAGGCACTGGAGGCAAGTGCCTTAACCTCTGAGCCATCTCTCCAGCCCTACATTTAACCATTTCTTACTCTCTATTCACTAAGCTCCTTGTGTAAGTTTTTCTAATACCTATCTCCCTCCACCAATATTTTCTGGTAAGCCAAAAGCCTAAATGTAGGTCAACTTATGTCGATTTTAAAAAATACATACACCTAATAAATATCATAGATATCATGATTAAGTATATGAGTTAATTAGCATGAACATAGACAGAATTATACTTCAGTTAAATACGTATATAATAATACTAACACTTCGGATTCAGCAGTGTCTAAAGAAACTGAGTCTAAAAAGTAATATCCATAAACAACTGCTTTTCAAACGTCAAAACAACTTCCCCTACAAGAAAGGTGTTTATAAAAGATTTTAAAGAAAATTATCTCATCTACTTTCAGAAGATATGAATAGGTCTCGCTATTCATAAAGGAAAAAACACTAGTTTTCTTCAGTAAGAATGTACCCTACAAATTATCCATTACCCCAGCTCTCCAGCAGGTAGAAGCCACACCTGCTATCTTCCCAACTGCTCTAATGAGTGCAAGTAAGGCTGAGATGACTACTTGGAATAAAAATCAGAGAGTAAGTGGGAAGTCTGTGTTCATACGGCAAACCTTTAGCAGCTGACATTTTATTTAGTATTCCATGAGTTGTAATTAAACTCAAAGCAATGTGAGCATTGCAGCTTAAAATGCATGCACTGATGTTCTATTCAATGAGTCCTATATTAAGTACTTTCAAAAGGAAAAGTATTCACAGTCATTGGAACAATGGAAAGTAAACTAGGCTCAAAGCTATTTTAAAACTTATAGTTCATATATTAATATTCTCTGAACTTAAAAAGTCCATAATGCCTACATTTAATAGAATTTAAATGATATTCCTTTGCATAAGAAATGGTACACATATTTTTTCAAAGCAAGTCATACCTAAGTAACATTCTTCAAGGAAAAGGGGACATAATGAAATCTTAACCCATATGACAAAGAAGTTCCCCTTTCAAAAAAAAACATGCCAGTTCTTACTCTGTATGTTTGCATGTATGGTACAGTTAGATTGCTATTTATTTTTAATAGCTGAATAATGCATTCCAAAACAGTTGAGCTTTAGTGATGAAAATATGAACTCCAAATAAATACATAATTTGTTCTATACTCACACATCCACAAGTAGTACATAAGCTTTACTGTCTTTTGGAATTCTACAGGAATGTCTACAGAAAAATCTTGATAGAAACAAGGTCCCACAGGAAAATTGCTAGGAAGAGGTGGCCAATTATTTTTTCTTCCTGTAAGTTAAAAAAAAAGTTATCATAACAAGTTCTATTATTTTGTTTCATAATAAAGAGCCCTGTCATTTAAATAGATGTTATATAAAAGCATATTACATCTGGACATTTTCACAACAATGATAGGCAAACTTTACATTTACATTTTCTCAGGTCATTATTTTAGAACACAATAGTAAAATAATTTTCCAATGTCTTACATATTATGTTTTGCAGGTACCTTTGTGTACAAAAGAACCCAGAAACACCCGAAAAGGGAACTAATTCCATGGTCTCAAGAGACTGGCTGTCATGAGAAGGCCATCCAATTCTGAACTTCAATTTTCTTCTCGGTATCTTAAGTCTTTTATTATCATTCTGCTACAATTATGAACCCATGATGAGAAAAGGCTAGCATCTTAATCTTAAGTTTTCTACTGTTAACACTATGAAGAAAGCAAGATTAATAACAAAAAGTCAAATTTGGAAATCGAAAGAAAGAGAGAGAGAGAGAGAGAGAGAGAGAGAAAGAAAGAAAGAAAGAAAGAAAGAAAGAAAGAAAGAAAGAAAGAAAGAAAGAAAGAAACCACACTCCCAAAAGATACACCTAAGAAAACCATAAAACTGTGAAAGCTATGAAGCAATCACACAAAAAAGATGAATGAATTATAGCACATTCAAGAACCTACAGAAAAACAAATTTAAACCAACAGGTGAGAAAATGTGCTGGTGTAAAGAAATAAAGTGAAAATAAGACTTGTAAAATGGAAGGAAGAATAAAAATAAATCTAAAGCAAGAAGTCAGACTCAAAAACAGAAGTAAATAATAACTAAAGGCCATTTGCTAATCGTAAATATTATAGCTAAAAACTTTTTAAAAATCAACAATACATACTTTCTATATAATGGGCAATTTTTCATACAGAAAAAAGTGTGACCTACTTCTGATTCTTAACATGCCTCTTCTGTTCCCTTAATGAAGTATTAAAATTGAGGAGCTGGGAATGTAGCTCAGTGGTAGAGCAATTGCCTGGCATGTGAGAGGTGTGGATCCTTAACTCTGAGGGGGGAAAAGCTCATCTAGTTTATATACATCTATCAGTCTCGTCCATTTGAGAAGCAGAGAGGTGAGGGGGGGGAGCAGAGGTGAGGGAGCCATACGGGCCCCGCTACTCACTGGCTAAATGCTCTTGAGCAACGTCATCTTAGATTCTGAATTTGTAAAACGAGAGTGACAAGACCACAGTTCACAGAAACCATACTGAGGAATAAACATGAGCTAATAAATGAGAAGTACCCAAATGTTCCAACATACTGTAACATCCAGCTCTTGTCATTCCTCTCTCATAGAAATAACTTGTAATAGGAGAGTTGATAATTACAGTTATTTAAGAAACACTGAAGGGTCTGGAGAGATGGCTCAGTGGTTAAGGCACTTGCCTGAAGAAACACTGATGCAAAGCAAGCCTACAGTGGGCTCCTACAGAGGCCGTCTCGGATGCTGCAAGCAAGAAGCGACCCAGGACAGATGTCCCCGTGAGGCCCTGACTACACTATTCCAGCATCCTAACGATAGCTTACTTATTTCTGGGACCTGTCATCCTGTGGCTGCCCACTATCCCTAAGGTGTTCGCTTAAAGTCATCTTGGTAATCGCAGCCTGAATATCCATCTCACAGCAACTAGTCCACCACATGAATGCTCTGGCCTTCCGAGGGTCACAAAACACATTGGCCTGGCTTTTCTTTGACCTGTGAGGATCAGGACAGACCATCTGAAACAGGTGAGAGAAACTGCACTGCACGCTCAGATGCACTCCGAGTTGCAATGCAGCCAAGGAACCCAAAGCCGGATCAAAGCCTCCCTGGCCTAGAATGAACCAAAGTTACCAGATTTGCGTTTCACTTTCTCTGTGACCAGGCCAAGGCTCGTCTAATCTATCAGGAGACTGCACCTATCAGCCACCATCAGAGCGACAGGTATCAAGAGAGTCTGATCTCCCTGCCAGAATCAGAAAAGGGGGGTGGCTGCTAAGTACGGACAGACGTTCTCATTTCACACGTCTTTGCATACTACCATGTTGACTGAGGTTTTGCATTTCTCGTTCTCGACGATCTAATTCTGCAGCTTTTCTTTCTAGTTCTTCCTGGCGCTTAAGAAGTTCAGCTTGAGCCAAGGCGTGTTCCTAAACGAAAATTGCCAACACGTAAGTAGACTGTCAGAAACACAAAATACTCTAACATTCATGTGTCATCTCTTACATCTTACTACTATGGCAGAAACCTAATTCAAATGGGCTTCCAAACTATAGGAACTCATTGAAGGTTACAATTTTAGAAAACATAATGTAGAAATTTTGCTCATTTTGGTCTTGAAACACTATGAAAACACTCATTAGCAACGTCAAGTCCAGTGAACAAAGGGAAAAATCCTCACATTAAGAATAGCTAGAGTCAGATTGGGGAGACAGTTCGATGGTTAAAGTGCTTGCTTGCAAAGCCTGCTGGTCTGGGTTCAATTCCCCAGTACCCATGTAAAGCCAGATGCACAAAGTGGTCCATGTATTTGGAGTTCATTTGTGGTGGCAAGAGGCCTTGGTGCACACCCATACTCTATTTCTTTCTCCCTCTCTCTCTCTCTCTCCCCTCCTGACAAATAAATATTTTGAAAAAAACAAACAAAAGAACAGCTAGTCTAGGTAATGTAGAAATTTAGAAAAACAGAATTAATGTGCCCTCTGTGCCTACATGAGGTGAGAACAGAGGCTCGGGACTCCTGAAGATGAAAATGCCAAGCAGAATAAAGACAACCAAACAGGCTTTCGTAAGGCTCCCAGGAATCAAGAGTATTTCATAAATTAAATGTCATAGGATTCTGGGGCTAAAGGATATACTTAAGAAATTCTGATCTCTAACTCTACCTGCCCATATGTGATTCCAGGCATTTTGTTCATTTGTCTTTCCTGGACTTTCGCCATCTGCTACCTCCTTAGTGTCTCCATGAGTTGGCCATTACAACTCTTATAACTCATTGTAACAGTTACTGTAGTGATATTATGCAGCAAAATGAAGACCAAAGGCAATAAAATTTTCACTGCATAAATTGTACATGACAATGCATAAATTCAATAGTTCGATCAATAATGGAATAAACTACATTTAAGAAGCTGACACAGAAGTAGGAGCATTGACAGGGTGACAAGATCTAGACTTTAAAATTAATGAAAAGTTGAACAACTAATGAACAGTACAAGAATTATCTTGCTCTGAGAGTAAACTCTGATACTGTACCTCCCAACACAACTTGACAGTTAGAATGAACTAACCTTTGCAATCTGTGTGTAAGCCGGATGCTCCTCTGTTGGTTTCATTATTGCGGGCTGTGTATTGGGTACGTTAGGCATTTTCACACTGCCTGGTGGAGGCTAGAAAGGTAACCACAGGATAAGTTACATAACCTAGAGATCCAACTTCTTTCAGAAGGTATAAAGCCAACAGAAGCAAACTTCCAACTCTGCCCCTTCCCCTGATGTTACTTAGCCACCCCACCACCACCACTTTCTCGTACACATTCCTTTCACAATTCTACAATCTAGCTGCTACCTTTAACATTCTGCTACAAATACTCTCTTTCCAGCTAACCCCATTAGAAAAAAAAATGAGTATTTCATTGCAATCAAACATGGATACCACAGCAGTAAAGAACTGTACAGAGAAGTCCACTGCAAGGCCATCTGCTTATAGTCCTAACCATTTGGGAGTCTAGGGAGCCCAGGAGTTCTGTGACAGTCTGGGAAATATAGCCAGGCCCTATTTCTTTATATGCATAATGAAGCTTACAGCCAACTCTTCCACCTTAAAGAGACTCATGTCAGTGCCCTGAAAAGTATATTGGAAACCTGCCGGTACAGCCACCCTGCCAATTAGAATAGCAATACTCAAAAGTGGCTTCAAAATCAAAAAGTAGATAAACACCCACAAGCCATGGGAATTAGTGAATTACTAGATACACACACACAATGCACACACCAAGGGAGTAAGAGTTATAGAAGAATAGCATTTGAAAATACTGTTAAGTATAGCAATAACATAACAGTGTATGATTTCTTTTGATTTAAACATACAAAGATGCCTAAGTGAGCCAGGGCAAAAGATTATTTAAAAAAAGAATAAGGCCTAAATTACAGAAATTATAAAATATAAAATAAGTGTGTTTAATAAATACAGTAGTAAAAGCTTGACTAAGCCAGAGACTTTCAGAACTGATCAAACCCAGTTTTTTCAAATACAAGTAGAAATTTCTAAAAATGGTAATTGAATGCGTAAGTTTAGTAGAGGAGTTACACTACAGATGACCTAAAGGGAAAGAGATGGTTAGGACACAGAAGTGGGTCTAAAGAAAACTGCACAGAAAAACGGAAAAACAGAAAATATGAGAAACTGTGAAGCATGATCGAGCAAGAAAGTTTGACAGCCAACAAAGTCCGAGAGGAGGAGAAGAAAGAAGGAGGCAATGAGGTATCAGCTTCAAATAAGACAGGAGGACACTAATCCTCAGACTGAAAACCCCAAGCCCAAGCCAGATTTTAAAAAATTAATAAATACACATCACAGTTTAAGAACAAACCCTAAAAACAAGCGATCTTAAAAAATACCAGAGAAAAAAAGATAATCATAAACAAAGGAATGTCAGGATGAGAGTTGGCTTCTCAACAGCAGACATAGAGATCTAAGCACAGTAGACTACAGAGAAAGTTATTAATGAGAACATGAAATCTTGTCAAATTAGCTTTTGAGAAGGGTTTGAGTTCAATAGGGTACCTGCAGGAACAGCGTTCCTGGCACACTAGGGATTCTGTAATAAAGGAGATTGGAAGATCTTTTCCTATCTTCCAGTCTCATTTTTCTCCCCCAAATCAAGACATAGAAACTAGAAAGGTCATTCTTTCTCTTATTCCTCTGAATCTTCATTCCAGATTCCTGCCTCATACCCAAGAAGGACAGCTACACAGAAGACCCCCCCCTTAGTCTATTACTATGAAGTCACACCACTTAGTCCAGTCACATTTCTATAGGGCTCTCCAGTCTTCATAAAGCTTAAGCACAAAAGTTTTTGACTTACATTCTTAAAGTTTCATTTCAAATAAAACCTTGGGGCCTGTAGAGATGGCTCAGAGAAAGGTATTTGTATGCAAAGCCTGCCAGCCCAGGTTCAATTCCCCAGTATTCATGTAAAGCCAGATACACAAAGAGGCACGTGCGGCTGGAGTTTGTTTGCAGTACCAAGATGCCCTGGCACACCCATACTCATTCTCTCTCTCTCTCTCTTCCTCTCTCTCTCAGATAAATAAATTAAATATATTTCAGAACCATTGATTAAATAAATTTCTTATGCTTTTCTATTGTTAACCTGTCTTTTGGCTCAGGAGTGTCAGCCATGACTAATATAATACCAAAAAAAAAAAAAGGTATACCTTTCCACCACTACAGAGTCAAGAGATAGTAACAACACATATTGAAAGAATTATTAGCAATAACCCTCATTAAAGGAACTTCTACCTTAGAAATGGGGGAGGGGAATGAAACCATAGGAAAATTCCAGGTGCAAGAAGACTGTTCCATTGGACACTTCACAGTACTTCAAGTCTGCAGATGTAAAAGGACACTAACTTGCCCATGGGGAATGAGGACACACTCATACAACAAGATGTACTGGCAGCATAAGGTGAGTTGTCTCTTGACAGACCTGCAACTGTGTCTGTGTCTACGTTGTCAACACTGGAAAAGCCCGATGTTCTGAGACAGAAAGACTGCAGAGATGGAATCACACTAAGCTGAGAGAGGCGGGAGGAGAACAGAGAGCTGATTTTATACAAAATCACCAAGTCTGAAAGAGCAAGGTTCAACATCCTTCACCCGTCCTTTCACAAATCAGAAGAGGTAAGAGGGAATAAAATTCTTTTCTATTTTACCACAAATGACCCTGCTAATTTACATTATCTGTGTGGTTTTAGAAAACCCAGCCAGGGCAGCAGAGGGTGGCTCAGGAAGTAAACGCTTGCTGTGTACGCATGACAACCTGCGTTCAGATGCCCAGCACTCTAACATCGAAGCCGGGCACGGCCGGGCACAGTCAGGGGAAGCAGAGCAGGACGGATCCCCGGGGCTTGCTGACCGGCTACTCTACCCAACTGGAAATAGCTCCAGGTTCAGAGGGAGACTGTCCTGTCCTGACAACTAAGGTGGAGAGTGACTGAGGAAGATTCTAGACATAGACATAGACCTTAGTCCTACATGTACACACATACACACACATACACATACACACGCCTGTGCACTCATTTATACCCACACATTAAAAACATGCATGCACACACACTCACTCACTATACACATATACACTGGAATTCACTATGTAGTCCCAGGCTGGTCTCAAACTCAAATCGATCTTCCTACCTCTGCCTCCCTAGAGCTGGGATTAAAGGCATGCGCCACCATGCCCGGCTTTCCACTTTTTAAGACTCTATATTCAAGGTCCTTTCTAGGCACAGGAGTTTCAGGAGTTGCCTTTGTCACACACAGATATGCTCTCCTTTCCCATTTTTATCTATATTCTAAACATCTATTCAGGAAACAACTTCTTGCTTTCTATAGGTATATATGTGTGTATATGTGTGTGTGTGTATATATATATATATATATATATATATATATATATATATATATATATATAATTTGGCAACAGGGTCTCATGTAGCCCAGGTTGGCATTGAACTCAATATGTAGCCAAAGATGACCTTGAATTTCTCTGCCTCTCCCCCCCCCCCACCAAGTGCTGGGATTGCAGGTATGGACCAACATGCCCAGTTTTATATGTGCTGGAAATTGAACCCAGGTCTTCATACATGCTGGACAAGCAATGTTACTAACTGTGACATATCCTCAACCCCATATCTTCTCAATATGTGCTTGTGGATCTGGGTTCAGGAACCACAGGCACTTGGGAAATGAAGACACTAGGCTTTCCCAGAGACCATCTCCAGTGTTTAACTAGCTAAGATGTTTTAACGATTTCCTGGAATTAATTCTTAGACAAATAAAAGTGGGAGAATTTCCTGAGTTTCTAAACAACACTGTTGTACTCTACTTAAAAGAGCTTGCAAAGGAATCCCGAAATCTTTCTAGACTCCACTTTCTTTCACAGGCTCACAATCAGCCAACAACGTGCCATGCTGTGCCTTTTGAAGAAACATCGAACCAGACAAACCAGGAATGCTGGAATTATCAGACCAGGAATGTTGAAGTTACTGGGCTATGAACTTAAAACAACTATGAAGGCTGAGGATGCATGCAGCTCAGTTGGCAGAGTGCTTGTCTAACATGCACAAAGCCCTCGGTTTGATCTCCAGCACTGTATTAAATCAGGTATAGTGGCACATGCCTATAATCCCAGCCCTTGGGAGGCAGGAGGAGGAGGATCAGGAGTTCAAGGTCATTCTTGACTTTATAGCAGTTGGAAGCCAGCCTAGGCTACATAAGACCCTGTCGGAAAATTAAAAATAAAATTAAAAGAACTATGATTCATATGCTAAGGACTTTAAGGAATAAAGTAGACACCACATGAGAACAGATGCTCAATATAAACACAGACAGAAATTCTTTAAAAAAAGTAAAAACTCACTCTAGCAGAAATAATGAATGTCTGTGATGGGCTTTTTAGTTGATTAAATACAGACGAGGAGAGAAATCTCTTATGCTGAGGATTTAGGATATAACTAGAAACCTAAAAGTAAAAACAAAACCTCAAAAAAGGATGGAGGCAGGAAAGAAGGGAAAGATGAAGACAAAGAAAACATGAACTGTGAGCCAAGCACAAAACTACAGTACAGAGCGCATCAGGAGAATAAATGACCAAAGGGAATAAATACTTGAAAGAAACAGTAGCTAATAATTTCTTCAAGTTAATGTCAGACATGAAACCAAAAGTTCACAGAACACAAAACAAAATGATAATAATAAAACATAATGGGGCTGGAGAGATGGCTCAGCGGTTAAGGCACTTGCCTCCAGTGTCTAAGGCCCCGGTTTCAATTCCCCAGTACCCACATGAGCCAGACCCACAAGGTGGTGGCCCTGGTGCGCTCTCTCGCTCACTCTCTCTCTTTCTCTCTCTCTCTCTCTCTCTCTGCTTGAAAATGAATAAATAAAATATTTAAAAAATAATAAAAAATAAAACATAATGGCTGCGGCAATGGCTCTCCTGGTCAAGTGAGCATGAAAGGCTCAGTTAGGGTCCCCAGTGCCCCTGTAAACGGTGAGTGTGGCTGCATGCACCTGCAACCCAGGTGATCGCCAGGTGGAGATCCAAGAGGGCAAAAAATGAGAATTATATGAACTGGTTATGTTAGTATGCGTCACTGAAGTAACATTTTAATATCTGCATGTAACCATAAACTATTGCATATTTTAATATACATAGAAAATAATATCTTTTTAAAAATGAAACATTTGTTACATTTAGGCTAGCAATCATGCTCCTTGGTATTTACTCAAGGAAACTGAAAATGTATGTTCACACAAAAACCTACACACAGATATTTATAGGACCTTTATTCATCAGTCAGTCTGGGAAGTAACCAGACTTCCTTCAGTAAGTGAAGGGATCCATAAACTGTGTACATTCAGATGAGAATATTATGCAGTGCTGACAAGAAATGAACCATCAAGCTATGAAAAGACATAGAGGAACCATAAATGCATACTAAGTTTCAGAAGCCAATATGAAAAAGCTATATAATGTATATCCCAATTGTGCAACAATAGAAATGGCAAGGGAAAAAGAAAGAACAAGAAACGGTGATTGCTATAAAACCAGAAACAGGCAGAGCACAGAGGGCTTTTAGGGTAGTGAAATGTCTCTATTAATTATCAGGATGGAAACAGGTAATGACACACATATCTGTCCAAACTGACAGTATGTACAATACTGAGAGTAAAGTAACCCTTTGAGAAATTTTGATGTGTCAGTTGTATAGGTTCAGAAACTGTAATAAAACGCACCAATCTGATAGTGTTGTTAAGTACACACACTATGCATATAAGAGGAGAAGTTTATGTGGGAAATCTGTGAACCTTCCCTCAACTTTTCCGTGAACTTAAAACTGCTCTACAAAAATAAAGTCTCTTCAAAAATTAAAAAGCTGGTGAGTGCTCGCTTCGGCAGCACATATACTAAAATTGGAATGATACAGAGAAGATTAGCATGGCCCCTGCGCAAGGATGACACGCAAATTCGTGAAGCGTTCCATATTTTTGCATGGCCAGGAGAACCTGGCTGAATACTAGGCTATCCATGGTCCCCTGTCACAAGGACTGATCCAGACGTCCCATGGAGGAGGTTAGCCAGTGGAGGGGGGAGGGGAGGGCAGTGGGGAATTGGGGATAACAACTCATTGTTTGCCCACTAAATGTTGTAACTCATTATGGACAATAAATTAAAAAAAAAAGCAAAAAAAATAAAAAATAAAAATAAAAAGCTGGTGAGAGATTCTGAGCAGATTAAAAAGATCACCTTCATCACCTCCAGGATCACTCTGACTAGAGATGAGAACGGAATGAGCAGCAGAGCCAAGGCCGCAGGAGAGTGAGTAGGTGGGGGCCCAGCACTGCAGGAACCCAAGCAAAGGATGGTGGCGGTCAGGCCAAGTGCAGCTGGGGAAATCCAGCATCAGACAGGGAAGGATAATGGGATTCCCTGACAGGCTGACATCAATTATAAGAAAAGGGATGCGATCAGGTGAACTCACGGTGGCAAAGCAATCCAGGCCATGATTGCTCCCGGTTGCTCAACAATACTGAAAACCCTCTGGTTGCAGGAGGTAGAGAAATCAAACTGAGCTAGATGCTTCCTCTCTGCTGGCTACTTTTCACAGAGCTGGAAGGTGCACTGTATGCTGCTGGGAAGTCAAGAACTTTCTCTCTCAGCATTGGACTCTGCACAAAACAATACATCTGACTTGCCAGGCTCACAGATACAATAGTGGCATGACTTTTCTTGGGGGGTTGGGCACAGGAGGGAATTTAGCCTGGTATTGTAAACTAGATCGAAAGTCCATGGCTGGGGAGATCGCAGGCCCTGGGGAGAAAGCCTTCTCTAGTTGTTTTGATAGAGGTGTGCTGTTAAATCCCTCATTTAGGCCCCACACCCACAGCTGGTTAGTACTATTCCAGCCTTGGTCAGAAAGCTTTTTTATTTTATTTTATTTTATTTTTAAATTTGCAGTGGTCAGTGGTTAATGTAGAGACTCGTACATTTTGGCTCAAGTGCCAATGAGTGACTTCTAAGTGCTCACCATATTCCCCTCCCCCAAATGTCAGGGGCCACCACAGAAGCAGGGAGGAAAGAACGGTAAGAAGTGGAGGATGAGGAGGAATGATGGGGAACTCAGATCCAGGCACAGCCATTGCACCAAGGAGCTCACAGCAGCTGAGGTCACCTACACAAGACCTGCACATGGCAGGGCCAGTCACTATTCTGTCATGGAAGCAAGGAGGCCCCATCCCTCCTGGGGAGCTAATGTCAGTCAACTGTTCCTGGAAGAGGTATAACCCCAGAAGCAGTAGGGAGAAGGGATTCAGCAGGAGTGGGAGGGGTATAATGGAAGACGTGTGATCAAAATGCCAAAAAAACAAATGATAATGAGAAAACTTAAAAAAAATAAAAAGAGAATCAAAGTAGTGAAACATAATCAATGTTTTGGCCTCAGAACTAGTAACGGTGGAAAGGGCGAGAACAACTAAGCAGGTTTAGGAGAAGGGATGATCTCAGTTTTCACCATGCTGAGTCTGACTTCTAAGACATGTGGGGAGACATTTGTAGTAGGCAGGGGACTATTTAAGCTGGATACTGAACAAAGAGGACAGGATGGAGGTGGCAATCAGAATGTAGACAGTGTTTAAAGCTGGAAGGATGAATGCGATCACCAATGGAAACCAAGGCCCATCTCCCGCTGAACATTCGAGTCAGAGAGCTACAGGAAGAGAAAAAGCAGCTTATAGCCCTGCAATGCTACTTTTAGGTATATACCCAAGAAACAAGAAAGTGAGTACACAAATGAATGACTAGGTACTTTCTTGTTGAGAACAAACAGCTGACCAGAAGCAGTTTATTGAAGGAAAAGATTGATTTTTCGGTTTGTGGTTCTGAGGGGAAGTTTCACCACGGTGGTAGAAAGCATGGCAGAAGCAGACAGCAGGTGTCATGGCTTCACATCGACAGGGAGGAAATCGAGTGCTGAACAGTACCATGCTCGGCTGGACATCACACTACACCCAAAACAGAACTCCTTCAGCAAGGCTCTACCTCCTAAGAGTTCCATGGTCTTCCTAAGCGGTGACACCAACTGGAGACTAAGTATTTAAACACATGCATCTGTGCAGGACATTTTACATTCAAATCATCACAACTAATATTTCAATACTATTGAGAGCTGGTCATGAACTGAAAAAGAAGCCATCTAGGGCTGAAGAGATGGCTTAGCGGTTAAGGCATTTGCCTGCAATGCAGAAGGACCAGAGTTTGATTCCCCAGTACCCATATAAAGCCAGATGCACAAGAGGGCATATGTGTCTGGAGTTCGTTTGCAGTGGCTGGAGGCCTTGGTGCACCCATTCTCTGTGTGTGTGTCTGCCTCTCTCTCTCTCCTCTCTCTCTCAAATAAATAAAATATTTTAAAAAAGAAGCCATCTAGCCAGACGTGATGATGCATGCCTTTAATCTCAGCACTCAGGAGGTAAGAGGATCATAATGAGTTTGAAGCCACCCTAAAACTACTAGGTCAGCCTGGGCTACAGCAAGACCCTCCCTCAAAACACAAACAAACAAACAGAGGCCTCCATTCAGCATGGTTACTGGTTAGTATTTTTTAATATGTAACTAGAAATTTGTTTTCAGCCAAGAGGCTCTATCCAAGCAAGGGAAGGGGCAGACAAGAGTTTCAGGAAGCACTGAAGGGCAGCAATGATGCCTTAATGAAGAATTTAATCTGAGGAGAGAATAAGTGAATCAAGGGCTGTGACCCAACAGTAAGATCAATACAGCAGCTGCTCCTGAGGCTGTGAATGATGTGCTGGCACCGAGCTACAAAAGGAACGATGAAAAAGGCAGGAGGCTTCTCTGCAATGCTCAGACAGGCAGGCAGCCCCAACCATCCAACACTCCCTGCTGCTGTGTGCTCTGAGGGGAAAGTGGTGCTCCCAAAACATGAGAAATCACTTCAGCTCATTAAGTCCCTAATCTCTGTCTA
>PVHP010024342.1:0-13907 GCA_004024765.1 Zapus hudsonius
GGATCAAACCATCACACCAAGTAATTCATCATGTCTGTGAGAGAACATCCAGCAGAGATTATGTCTGAGTCAGGGGTGCAAGCAGAGAGAACAGCAGTGAGGAGGGGGACACTCCATCTTCAGCCTGGATCAAACCTAAGTGCGGAGCAAGGAGGATGTGTTTCCTCTCTTGGAACTGAGACTTCCATCTTCAACTCCCTTCTACATTCTCAGGATTTGAGCTGAGGATTAGGAATTCCTCTCTTGGCTCCCCAGTTCTTAGGACTTTTGACTAAACAATTGTACTGCTGGCTTTTCTGGTTCTCTGGAGTGTCAGTAGTGTGACGTGTTTCCTTTTTACCTCCATTATAATATGAGCCTGTTTGTTCTCCTCTCTCTCTCTCTCTCTCTCTCTCTCTCTCTCGTGTGTGTGTGTGTGTGTGTGTGTGTGTGTGTGTGTGTGTGTGTGTGTGTAGAACAGGATGGACAAGCATCAGGAAGGGAGGAATATCATCAGATGGGCAGAAATACACTTCAAATGAAGAAGTGACAGACTTTCAGGAATTTCACATTCTTATCAGTTTCCAGTTTCGGAGCTCACCCTGTCTTCCTTTAATTACTGATTTACAATTTGAGAAAGCAAATGGATGATGTATTTTGATCGCATTAGCCATTCGCCCCATTACGCTCTCTGAATACACTTCTGAATCACAGGCCTCCAAAATGGTTTAACTTTAGTTCTACCCCAGACTGCAAGTGAGGGAGCTCGCCTGGAGGCTGTCTAAGAGGAAGGACTCTGGAGCCTTCTCTCTCCTTAGAGGCCTCCAGCCCACGGCCTGTCTGCTTCCCTCCCTCTCTCTCAGGGAGACCGATGTCCTCTCCACAGGGTCAGATTTTCCATCACCCATTTCTCACTTTGTCTCTTGGTTTTCTTGCTCCAGTTACTTGTTCAGTTGCTGTTATGGAAGAAGTTTCCAATAGACACGCACCCAGAGGCAAAGCCATTTTTCAAATGGGTCTCGTTTCCCTAGTTGGTAGAGCAGAAAATGTCATCTGAGTGTAAAGATAGTTTCATATACTTGGGAATAAGATGACTTAAAATACGTCTAATGGATCTAGAATAACTATTCAAGCTCTCTTTCTTTTCATCAACTGTTTATCATCAAAAGATAACACATAGAATTTATTACTGTGATAGTTTATGTTGATTGTTTTTTCTAGTTAAATGTATATATTATGCCCACCAGACTGCCCTCTAAACATGTTTAGCCCATGTTTTTTTTAAGTCTTAAATATATATTTATTGTCCATAATGAGTTACATTATTCAGTGGGCAAACAATGAGTTGTTATCCCCAATTCCTCAATTCCCCCCTCCCCATCCCTGATCAGCTGGATATCCTCCTCCGTGGGCCATCTGGATCAGTCCTTGTGGCAGGGGACCCTGGATAGCCTAGTACTCAGCCCGGACCTCCTGGCCCAAGCGTGTTGTTACTGAGGGGTGCCATGCCTCTGGATCGTCTCCCCCACCACGGCTCTCACAATCTTTCCGCCCCCTCTTCCGCTCAGTTCCCTGAGTCGTGGTCGGTGAGTATTAAGGTATGTTGATTGTTTTAATAAGACCTAAATCACCTGGAACACTGGGCATGTTGGTAGGGCTTATCTAGAGTTAGGTTAGCCTGTGAGGAATAATCTAGATTACGTTGTGGAAGTGGGAAGACCCACCTTAACTGTAAAAGGCACCATCCCATGGGCTGGGGTCCTGGACTGTATAAAAAGGATAGACCTGCTGTTGCTTCCTTTTGCAGATCCAATGTGACCAGCAGCTTCAGGCCTCCCTCACTATGATGGTCTGTAACCTCCAACTGGAAACTGAAATAAAACATTCCTCCCTTAAATGGACTTCTGACAGGTTTTTGTTCCTGCAAGGAGAATAGTAACTAATGGAATTAGCTACTAAGTAGTAGATTTTTCAGTGCACACATTACTCTCCTGCCCTTCCCAGACTGCTGCACAGGTTATTGGAAGTAGAACACAGGATACATTTTGAGACATGACAAAGGATTTAAATGCAGGAGAATTAGAAATCATTTTCACTTTTCAGACACATGGTAATGTAAATTGCCTTCTCTGAAATGACATTTAAAAAACTTTTGGGTGGAGAGCAATTTTAATCAAAATAAAATTAGACTATCAGAAATATGTAGCAAACATCTTAAAAGATGAGTCAGTACAATATAACTGTCGGAGTGAGAGAGAGCTGAATGACACAGTGAGGGACAGAGACACAGAAGGATGGAGACACTGAGGGATGGAGACACAGTGAGAGATGGAGACACTGAGGGATGGAGACACAGTGAGGGATGGAGACACATTGAGAGATGGAGACACAGTGAGAGATGGAGACACAGTGAGAGATGGAGACTCAGTGAGGGATGTAGACTCAGTGAGAGATGGAGACACAGTGAGGGATGGAGACACAGTGAGGGGTGGAGACACAGTGAGAGATGGAGACTCAGTGAGAGATGGAGACACAGTGAGGACTGAGCTTTCCTACATTATTCTTCTGCTACCAAGCAAAAGCATTGTCAGTTCTGATGGGTGTGTGTCTTGGACCAGCCCTTCTATTCCAATGCCTTTGAACTTGGAAAATACTTTAATCCTGGGAAGGTTTTGCCTAAGGGAGCTTCCCTGTCATGGAATTTCTTGGCTTCTGGTCACGCTGGAGGGTTCCCTGTCATGTCTGCACCACCCTGTTCCTGGGTTTCTATTGATATTTACTTACTCTGCAGACTTGTGGATTGATCTTGATGGGCCTAAGCTCTCTTGATGTGCAGCCAGAGCATTGGATTTTTACAGTCATTTGAAATTTTCATCATCCCTCTGGACTTACTAACATCCGTGAATGAATTCCAGTCATCGCTGGGATGGCATTTCCTTGGCTAGTTTTCTTTTGCAAACGTGCACAATTGGGACAGCGAAAATAAATTGTGAGTTGTCTCTTGTTCATTCTTTGGAAATAGTATCATTGATAGGTTTCAAGAGAGACTTCTGTGAGCAGAATCTCTTGTCTGTGCTAGCAACAAGCTAAGATTAAGGAGAGAACCTAGTGATGGAAGCTTTATGTCTTCCTCTCATTTGAACAGTCTTTTTGGTTTCAATCTCTCATGATCTCCCGTCTCAAGTGAAGAGTACGGTTGACACAGGGCACAATATAATTTTACACCATAAATCTTCATTCTTGCATCATAAGTCTGTCAGCCTCAAGGTAGAAATTTGAAAGGAAATAACTCCCATTTTTAATCACTGTCAATGGTTCTGTATTCTAGGGTGTTTGGAGTCTCTGCGGTGCACAACTTAGTTTTTGTTGCAAGCAAAAAAAAATGTCTTTAGTTAAAGGAAATAGAAAATAAACCTTTTGAAAAGGTTAAAAATCTGAATCCATAAGGGAAGTTTACAAGGGAGAGGGGGGTGTTGGGGTTCAGGAAAGTCTTTGAGCCCTAAACTGTAAGTTTGTTTTTAATCAAAGGATTGAATAAAACAAGATTGAGAAGGATAATTATTAAGTTACTGAATTTATTGAGGGATGTGTAATACCAAAGGAAGGAAAATGGATATACCCATGTGGTTTGAGAGCTCATGTGATGGTCCTGGAGGGATAGAGGGGAAAGAGAAGTGTTGCGGTCAGCATCTTAGTTGCTGCGCAGAAAGAACCCAAACAAAAGCGGCTTGTGGAGGAATGGGTTTATTTGGCTTACGGACTCGAGGGGAGACTCCATCCTGGCAGGAAAACGATGGCATGAGCAGAGGGGTGGACATCACCTCCGCCACAGCATTGCAGACAATGACAGGAAGGTGTGCCAAATACTGGCAAGGGGAAGTTGGCTTATAACCCCCATAAGCCCTTCCCCGAAAACACAGCTCCATTGAGGAAAATCCAAACGGCTATCAGCTGAGGATCAATTACTCAGAACACATTCATCTGTTTGTGGAGGACTGTCATGGTTTGATCCAGGTGTCCCCCACAAACAATTGAATGTGTTCTGATAGATCGATCCTCAGCTATTGGCAGTTTGGGTTTTACAACCTCTCTGGAGCTGTGTTGCTGGAGGCAGGCTTATGGGGTTATAAGCCAGCTTCCCCTTGCCAGTATTTGGCACACCTTCCTGCCGCTGTTTGCAGTGCTGTGGCGGAGGTGATGTCCACCCCTCTGCTCATGCCATCGTTTTCCCTGCCAGGATGGAGTCTCCCCTCGAGTCCGTAAGCCAAATAAACCCATTCCTCTACAAGCCACGTTTGTTTTTGTTCTTTCTGCACAGCAACTAGAAAACTGACTGCAACAGGGACACATGGATCAAACCATGACAAGAAGAAAGGGCAGGGTTCCTGTCCTGAGCAGGGCAGGAGGGGACAAGCCCATGTGAGTATAGGGGTCGAGGGAGATTTCCCAGTGAAATGGTTAATGAACCTGAAACTGCTGGCCTCGGAATGAACAGGCCCTGCCCTAAAACAGAAGGTCCCTTTATGTGATCTGTCCCATAAATGATTCCCACCTGACTTCCAGTCACCTGACCCACCTGTCTTGTTTCCCATCTTTGCCCTATTTGATCTGTACTCCCTCTCTACTTTAATCCCTTTAAAAGGTCCTCCTCCCCTGTGTCTGGGGCAGTAGTCCCCCCCCCCCCCAGTGGAAGTTTCTGTCCGTCACCGCTGCAGGAAAGAGCCATCTGTGACTGTGGAAGGTCATGCCTCAGTTTTACTTCTTTTCCTAAATTGGTCCAGTCCTGATTCTGTCCAACAACCAGGACCTTGAAGTTCACGAGATGAACAGGCATCCAAGGGACCTTGCATCTATTTATAACCTTATTGTGGTAGACTTCACCTTTAGAATCAGGTGATCTTGTGAAAGAGCTGATTGGTCTGGGGTACCATGACACCAGGTTTTGGGGCTGAGCTTAACCAAGCACAATGCCAGGATCAGATTCACATTCTAGGAGAGGGGAACTCCCTCCAAGGGAGTCGCTTGGGTTGTTCATGGAAAACCAGGTCTAGGGAACTCCTGTGGGCAAGAGACAAGCTAAGCAGTCAGATGGCTCTTTGACCTCTGGCAGATCTGGAGATTACAAGGTCAGGTTCAAAGACATCCCTGCCTTCATGTTTGGGGCCCAATCACCCTAGTTGCTTCAGAAGGATGAAAAAACAGTTTTCGTAAAATGGCAAAGATTGAAAGGTTGGTCAGAACACCAACTGAAATATAACTAGCCTCAACGGAGAACCACCAGAACCAATGGCAAACACCCTGTGCTCGAGCCTTTCCCTGTCCCTGCACCTGGGGACACTGCTTGCTGAAGCTACATTGAGAACAAGTGCTCAAGAGTTTTTACTCCAAAAGACGCGCAGTGGCTTCAAAACGAACAAAGCCCAGAGGAGAGTTTTCAGCTCCTCTTCAGGAGCAGTGGGGTTGCACAAACTATCAAGACTGAAATAATGGATTCTCTCAGACATCGAGCAGTCAGTGAAATAGCCACCAAATTCCACTGAAAACAGCCTTTCTGGAAACTTAACTTCTGAGAAGATGGAGTAGATATACTGAGATAGGTCCCTGGTTGTCAACATGACAGGATTCAGAATCACCATGGAAACAAATCTCTGTAAGGGAGATGCCAGAGGAGGTGAGTTGAGGTGGGAGGATCCACCATAACTGTGCTGATGTCATCCCATGGGAGGGTCCTGGAATGTGGTGATGTCATCCCACGGAAGGGTCCTGGAATGAATCCAAAGGAGAAAACCACATGAGCCACATCATTCATCTCTGTCTCCTGATTTTAATCACAATGTCACCACCTCTGCTTTGTGCTCCTGTCACACACACCCCAGGATGGAGCATAACCTCCATCTGTAACCTGCAGTAAACCTGTCTTTTTATGTTATTTCTGGTCAGATATGCTGTAGCCATGAAAAATTATCTATCAATATGCATACTTCAAAGTATTTTTCTTGCTAGGTAAGGTTTAGACAGGACAAAAGAATAGATTCTGAAAGTTAAGAAGATAAAAGAAGGCACATAGAGACTTGAGGATGGGGACAGGAGCAGGGACGTCCCTGGGTGTCTTTCCTGTCTTCAGCCTCACACTTAGGGCTGAATAACAAGAACTATAGATTCACCAATGGGTGCAGACACACTCCAGCAAAGGCCTCTCCCTCTACTCACAGGATTCAGAAGCAGCTCACCTGGGAGCTTGACTTCCATCACAAGCACCAGGCAATAATGGTGGTTCCTCCTATCAAAGAAGATCCTGGGGAGGAGGGATTTCCCAGTCTTAACAAGTCCTCCCTTGCTGGGGCTTCAGTGGAGACCCCGGAGAGGTACTCACTCTAGGTTCCTATAGACATGTAAGGAACCAGAACCCAAGAGTAGGGAGGGTCTTACTACGTCACAACACCACAGGCAAAACATGACTTCCTGAATCACGTGCCTTAAATAAAAATATTACCTCAACACAGGTCACACACTGCCTAGATTAGCATTCTCTTTTTGTCTTCAAATGAGAGCCAGAAGCAATGTAGGACAGGAATGGCTTTACGTTCTGAGGGGAGCTTTCCTGGCAAGGAAGGCATGGTGGCAGAAGCAGGAGGCTGCTGGTCAAGGTGTGCCCACAACCAGGAAGCAGAGCACAAACGGGAAGTGGCTGGGGCCACTTGAAGGCCCCCTCCCCATGACCCACCTCCTCCAGCCAGGCTCTACCTCCTAAATTCCACAACCTTCTGAAGCCACCAGCTGGGACCTTGTTTAAACACATGGGCCTCTGGATTTTACATTCAAACCACAACATCTACCCATAAAACATGGAACTACAAATGTGTGGGGAAAATATAAGCAAGACCTTCTTTTGATTTACAGGGAGGTAGAGGTCTAGATTGGCACTAACTATTACTCATAAAAGGGAAACTTGGCCAGCTGGCATTCATCAAAGCTAAAAACCTTTCCTCTGTGTAAGCCCCCATTAAGAGCATAAAAAAACAAAACTACAGAGCAGGAGACAATATCTGAAGGCTTCACATCCGATATATGAGGGACACATGAAAGGGCAGTAAAAATTCAGTCATGGAAACAGAATGCAGTCATAGGATGGATGGGCACCATGAGGAGCTATTCCCCCAAAGACATCTAGAGTGTAAAGAATCCCTGACCACTGCACGGATGAAGGGAAGTGGTTCAAGAAAGATTCACAACCTCCAAGAGCTGGAGGAGATTTCAGCCATGGCTGCTGTAACCAAACACTGTAGCACTGGCAAACTGGACAGAAGAAACTTACTTTTCATAGTTCTGGAAGCATCCAAGAGAGAGATGCTCTTTGGTGTGGTTTCTGGAGGCCTGCCTTGGCTTCCAGCAGCCGCTTTCTTAGGGAGATGGGAAAAGACTTCCTTGTTTCTTCCTCTTCCAATAAGGACATGATTCCTACAGGATCAGGCCCTCACTCTAAGGATCTCCTTTGCACTCTGATTCCTTCTTAAGATCTTTCTCGGGCTGGTGAGATGGCTCAGCGGTTAAAGCACTTGCCTCCAGTGCCTAGGGCCCAGATTCAATTCTCCAGGACCCACATAAGCCAGACCCACAAGGTGGTAACCCTGGTGCTCTCTCTCTATTCTCTCTCTCTCTCTCTCCTTCTCTCTCTCTGTATCTCTCTGCTTGAAAATGAACAAATAAAATATTTTTAAAAAAAGATCTTTCTCCTAACAACATCAGAGTGTAGGATTTCAGTGCATACATGTGGATTTGCAAACATCAGAGTGTGGGTCTGGATTTCAGAGCATCTATGTGGATTTGCAGGGGACAGAATTTAGTCTATATCACTGAATCATTCACAGATTGCTGGTGCGAAGTTAAAGTTATAGAGTCACAGTGGAAACCAATTTTGCAATGTCATATGTACTAAGAATACATCTACCAATGGTGCCCCTGGGCACATATATTGGAGAAACAAATCTTATTCTCACACATAAATTTTTTTTATAACAGCCTTGAAAAATGTACAATGGCCTCAAACTAGAAACGGGTCAAATATCCTTTAACAAGTAAATGGTTAAGCAAATTCATACATTAATACCTTGGACAGAAAAGAAGCTGACTCCTATTGTACACACAAGCCTGAGCTCACCCCCAGAGAATTCTGATGAGTATGAAAAAAGTCAAACCCAGAGGGTGATATATTGTATGATTTCATTTGCATGAAGATCTGGAAATGATGGAATTATAAAATGGAGAACAGGGCTGGAGGGATGGCTCAGTGGTTGGGGCCTCCAGTGCCGGGTTTGGTTCCCCAGGACCCACATAAGCCAGACCCACAAGATGGTGGCCCTGGTGCTTTCTCTCTCTCTCTGCTTGAGGGTGAGTAAATAAAATATTAAAAAAACAACAACAGACTAACAAAAAAAGTCTTTAATAAAAAAAATTAAAAAAAAAAGAAAAATAATAAAATAAAATGGAGAACAGATTAGTGTTTCCTGAGAGCCGAGGAAGGAAGGGATGAGGCCTCAAGAGACATGGATATACTTGTGAAAATGCCACATGAATGAGACAGAGGAGGGGACTGGAGTGGTTTGATCCAGGGGTCAGGTGTTCCCCATAAACTTAATGGGTTCTGGATGCTCCATCCCCAGCTGTTGGAAGTTTGGGTATTGGAACCTTGTTGGCGGTGTGTTGTTGGGGGCAGGCTGATGGGAGTTCTAGCCAGCTTCCCCTTGCCAGTGTTGGGCACCCTCTCTTGCTGCTGTTGTCCACCCTATGTTGGCCAGGAGGTGATGCCCACCCTCTGCTCATGCCATCATTTTCCCTGCCATCATGGAGCTTCCCCTGGAGTCCATAAGCCAAAATAACCCCATTCCCACATCAGCTGCTTTTGGACGGGTTCTTAGTTACAATGACAAAAAGGTTGACTCAACAGGGATCTACGTTTCCCTGAACACTGGGCAGGTGTTGAGCACTAAGAGAGTGTGTTAATAGCCCTGTTCCTATGCCCGACAGGTTCTTTAAGTTCTTACTGGAAGGTGTTTATTTCCTGTGAACTGGCAAAGGCATTGAGGGAGGGGAGTAGCTAACTGCTGGTCTGGGCCTAGCAGCTCGCAGGGTACCTGTGTCAGCACCAGCCATCTTGGACACTCCTTGGATCCTTGATACATACGCACAAAATCAGACCTGAAAACTCCTGATCCTGAAGGCAGAGTTCATACTAGGTCTTTGCTGTTTTCAGCCTCCATGAACCCGAAAGTCCCAGCCACCATGGCCATCTAGGTCACAGAGGGGAAGCTAGCCCTGGTGACCAAGCAGAGAGTCTGCTGCTATGTGCTATGCCGAGGGGCAAGGCTGCGAGTGGCCTCCATGATGTGCTCCTCCCCCTCCCTCCTCCCTCCTCCCAGCCTCCCAGGCTGGCTGCTCAGTCTCTCTTGGTGAGTGGGTTGTGAGACACTCGCCTGCACTGTGTCCCTTGCTGTTGCAAACATTGGATCAAACAGAGACTTCCCTCGGGTGGTGTCGACCTGCCTCTCTGCACAGTGGGCTGACTGACAGCTAGAGAGCAGTGGACAGGATGGAGGCTGAGGACAGCAGGACAGAGCTGAGCTGGAGATCAAAGGCTGTGAGGAGCCAGAGAAGAGAACCTGCAGACCCTCCCCATCTGAAGAGCTCCAGGTCGCTGCAGGTGCCTGGGCTCAAGGGTCTCCGACCTCAGGCACAGCTCTAAGTCTGCCAGGCCAAGGACTCCCCAGCTGAGTCTGAACATACAACGCCTGCCAGGGAACTTGAACACACCATCTGCTCACTGGCCCACTGGCTGGCACCCAGGAAAAGGAAAGCTTCCAGAGACCATCACATTAAGAAGAGCGTCTCCCTCACTGGCCAGAGCAATAGGACCCAGGCAGCCGCATGGACCATGAAGGGTCTCCACAGTGATGGACCTTGTTTTGACCCCACCCATCTCAGAAGGGCTCTGCTGTATTAAAGTTCTGCAAGAGCACATGGATTCTCTGTGTTACTTCCGATAACTGCATGTGAGCCTATTATTATCTTAATATAAAAAGTTTAGGGCTGGAGAGATTGCTCAGTGGTTAAGGCACTTGCCTCCGGTGCCTAAGGCCCCGGGCTCAATTCTCCAGGACCCACATAAGCCATACCCACAAGGTGGTGGCCCTGGTTCTCTCTCTCTATTCTCTCTCTCTCTCTTCTCTCTCTCTCTTTCTATCTCTCTGATTGAAAATGAATAAATAAAATATTATTAAAAAACAAGTTTAAGAGCTGGGTGTGGTGGTACACACCTTTAGTTCAGTGCTCAGGAGCAGAGGTAGGAGGATTGCCATGAGTTTGAGGCCACCCTGAGACTACATAGTGAATTCTACATCAGGTTAGCCTGGGCTACCTCAAGACCTTACCTCGAAAAATAACAACAAAAAAAGTTCAATACAAAACAGGATACCATTTGCCTTCAAGTGACTGAAAATTCCAGGAGGGATGGGAAGGAAAAAATTAGACAAGGAAGTCTAATAATCCTACTAACCAAGCTTCCCAACGAAGCATGGACAATGTGGGGATTTCTCTGGGGGTAGCACTGCTTTTACAAGCATAAAGGCGTTGAGTTTATGTGAGCATCAGGGATGGGGAGGGGGGGAATTGGGGAAGTCGGGATAACAACACATGGTTTGCCCACTAAGTAATGTAACTCATTATGGACAATAAATATTAAATTTAAAAAAAAAATGCACACGAGAGTGAGCTCGATAGACTGTCACACTCTGCCTACGTGCACAGGCACATTGGTGGGACGAAAGCTCCAAGAGGCCCATGTTCCTGCTCCTCAAAGAAACGAGTGTGACTTGGGACAATTAAATAAAAAAGAACCACACTGTGCCAGCAATCCCAGCACTGGGGAGTGGAGGCAGGGGCTCAGCGGAATGGGGGCCTGGAGGAAGGAAACGACTTGTTCATAGAAAGTTTCTACTTAATTAAAAAAAAAAAAAAACGTTTGAGACCAGTTTCAGCTACACACCTGGCCTATGTGAGATTTTCAAAAATAAAATCCCGAACAAACAGCATGTTCCTGGTTCTGAGGGTAAAACAGCAAACGAAGAAACAGCTAAGAAAGTCCACTAAGCCTTGAGGAAACCAGGGGAAGTCTGAGGCAAGGCTAGGACTTATGGTTTCTCTCTCTGATTCTCTCTCAGCATGACAGAACCCTCCCTCCAGGGGAACCTGACTAAGGACTCAAAGGAGATTTCTTTCCCCAGCTCTCTGCTGGCTGTGAAGCCTTCACAGAGGGGAGGCTACCTGCATCCCTCCTGTCTCTCTATCTGTCTGTCTGTCTGTCTGTCTTTCTGTCTTTCTGTCTGTCTGTCTGTCTGTCTTTCTGTCTTTCTGTCTGTCTTTCTGTCTGTCTGTCTGTCTTTCTGTCTGTCTGTCTTTCTGTCTGTCTTTCTGTCTGTCTGTCTGTCTGTCTGTCTGTCTTTCTGTCTTTCTGTCTGTCTGTCTGTCCTTCAGCAACCTGGTTTGTCCAAGAAGTCAGCAGCTGCCTTCTCCTCATCTGCAGCCAACAGGAGAGATGGAGGTGAGGCCCCAGGCAAGGCGAAGAAGCTAAGAACCTTGCGGCTGGAATGAGCATCCTTTCACCTCATCAGCCTCATCTTTCACAGCAGAAGAGTTGACCGTGTCCCAGCTGGCAGCCCTCCTGTTCCAACAGTAATGCCATTGAAACACAGAGCCCTGTCCCCACCTCCTCCTCCTCACCCGCTTAGAAGTCCAGGCAGACGTCTGAAATAGAAACGCCAGAGCTCTTCTCAAGGGAAATGCAAACGTCAAGGTGAACTCAAAAATACTAGAGATTTTCCTGGCAAGACGTTGAGAGGCCCGTTCACAAGAAGCTCCCCTGGTTTTCCAGAGAAAACCCAGGGAATAGGCAGATCAGCAAACTGTCTGGGGTTAGACCAACCTCCAGCTTGGCCACCAAAGCTACCCTTGCAAAACGACCCAGAGTTAACTAAATCACCTCTTGCTGGTGTTTACCACCTGGGCCATTGGCACAAACCACAGAGCACTCTGTTGAATTAGCGGAATCTAACAGCTGCCCAAGAGCAGGGGATAACAGTTAAATATAGCCCCATACAACTGGAATAGTTGTGACCAGCCCGAGATTGCGTGCTCCATAGAGTACAGCACAAGAAATATGACTGATATACAATATGTTAATCCAGTAAAGTTCTCAGTGAATAAAGAAATAAGCCATAGTGGTCACAATGTGAAGAGGAAGACCGCCCCAGAACATTCCAGCAAAACTAGCCAATAGCAACTGGAACCCAGGGGTTAAGGGAGGGTGGAGTGCCTGCCTACAGTTACTACAATAGAATCAATATAAAATAACATTACCTATCTATGTTTTTATGAGACAACTCCTGATGTAGCTCAGGATGACCTTGAACTAACAATTCTCCTACAGGGATTACAGAAGCGCACCACTACGTCTGGTTGATAATCTAATTCAAAATGTCCAAAATTTCATAATGAAATTGTGAGACAAAAGAAGAGTCAAGTGAGTGACTCATTCCTGAGAAAAACAGAGGTCAGCAGAAGCGACCGCTGTGAAGGCCAGACATTGGACTTAATCAAGACCGGCTTTGAGATATCATTCTAAATAAGTATTCCACTGAAGCAGGATGGACGGAGTGAAGAAGTCAGGTGAGAACAAAGGTGTGCAAGGTTAAAGAACTCCCACCAGATCACAGTTCACGTCCCCTGGAACACAGACATTCCAAAGGGACATTTGTTTGTTCTTTCTTCCCTCAGCTTCCTGAAAGATGCCTTATTCCCTCGAAGTGATAATGATAAGAGCGTCTCGGTGTGTTTGTAACACGTGCAGGTGTGACATGTGGAAAAATAGAACACGACAGACGGAGGTACGTGTGTCTCTGTCTCACTGGCATGAATTCGGCGTCTGTTTCTGAAGTAGAACTGGATGAATGAAGATGCACGTGGTGAGCCCGGGACTAGAGAAACTGCTGGAAAGATGACAGAATTGTAGTCAAGACCTCATTAGAGGAATTTTCATGGCTGTGCCACAGAACACTCACTGGTTCAGAAGAAGACATTAAAGGAAGAACAGAGGAACCCAAACCCCACGGGACACAGAAAACAAGCAGTCAAACGGGAGACGTGTGCAACTTTAATGGTGTGATCATTGCTAGACATCTCAAAACAAACAGAAACCCCTGCATGAACACATAGCTGGACTGTAAAGTACCCTGACTGCCAATCAGAAGACTTTCATAACATTCTCTAATAGAAGCACAGAGACACAACGCTGAAATCTTCAAATAACGTGCAGAGTATGAATCCATAATTAAGTGATCAATGACAGATATTTCATTTTCTCAGCATTGAACCAAAGTTTCATAAGCAGAAAATAAATTATTAGTAATGCCATGTTGTGAGATAGTACAGGAACACATCTTTCAATTCCTTCCTCGTAACCAGCCTCAGGCTTCATTAGTAATGAAGGTCACCTCATTTCCATTATTGTATATCAAGTGAGTTCTTTCCATATATTAACTCGGTCTTTAATGAAACTATGAACGAGGAGCTGTTCTGCTTTCCAATTTTTGCAGAAGGAAAACGAAACCCAGCGACATTGTGTGCTTTTAGCCGGCATCACACTGCGTGAGGAGGTGGGCTGGGTTTATAGTCAAGGAGTCTGGCATTCCTGTCTACACAGTGAATCATGATGCTATCCAGATTAAGATTTTTTTTAAAAAGATAATGTCACATAAATGGACTCAGGGCCAAACTCAAAATGGTGAAATCATTTTTTTCAGAGTTACAGACATAAGAGGACAGAACCATTTCCTGAGTGTCATGGTTTGATCCAGGTGTCCCCCACAAACAATTGAATA
>PVHP010024342.1:14007-26446 GCA_004024765.1 Zapus hudsonius
TGTTGTTGGGGGCGGGCTTATGGGGTTATAAGCCAGCTTCCCCTTGCCAGTGTTTGGCACACCTTCCTGCCGCTGTTTGCAGTGCTGTGGCGGAGGTGATGTCCAGCCCTCTGCTCATGCCATCGTTTTCCCTGCCAGGATGGAGTCTCCCCTCGAGTCCGTAAGCCAAATAAACCCATTCCTCTACAAGCCGCTTTTGCTTGGGTTCTCTCTGCACAGCAACAAGAAAGCTGACTGCAACACTGAGTCTTTGTGAATACTCAAGGGCTGGGGGGTCAAAAGAAGAGCCTGTGACTATCACAGCTAATTCAAGTTAATAGACACAGAACAGAGGGCCTGTGAATATCACAGCTAGCTCATGTTAACAGGCACAGAACAGAAGGCCTGTGAATAACACAGCTAGCTCACAGGCACAGAACAGAGGGCCTGTGGTTGATTCCCAGGAACTAGGCTAAGTCTTGAGTTCCAGGTTCCCTGGCTCTTTGCATCCCTTTTTTTTTCCACTCAAAACAAAATAACAGGAAGGCCTTCTGATGCCATCATCAGTTATGCAAAGTTGTCTTCCCTGTGCATGCTCTACTTTCCACTGTCACTTTTTGTCAGCTGTGCATGCTGGGTAGGCACTCTAAATACCACAGCCCTGAGCTGCAGGAGGACAAAGGAACATGGAATACCTTGCTGGCTGGTGGGAGTGACAGCCAGGACCACACATCTTCTTAGGGGCGTCTCCCCTGATCTCGCGAACAACTGTAGGAAGCTCACCTTGTTTTCTTTTTATTGAAAGTAAAGTCAAGCATTTACTGACTTACAGGGAGTCACTCACATAGTAAGTGCTGGGGCCAGACTTTAAGTCCAGGGCCACAGCTCCTCCTCTGTGTGGTCACCACAGCCTGTGACACCAGGCTTTCCTCATCCATCCTGGTTCTCATGCCTATTAGAGCCCAACACAGGAGACCAACCTGAGCGTAGGTTATAACTCAGTACCTGGTCTGCTGAGTGTTTGGTAGCAAACAGAGAGGTCACTTAACCCTCCCAAGGGGAGATGTGAGTGAGGACGTGGATTGTGGGACCCGGGTGATCAAGAAAATGTTTCCAGCAAATGAGACGTTAAACAGGAGTGTTTGGAGGAGGATGATAAGGACTTCGGCCAAAGGGATGCTCCGTGACAGCCTGCCAGGTAGAGTGAACCTGCAGAGGGAGTCATTGGAACCCAGCCATCCAGGTCCATTTGGCAATAGAAAGAGACCCTCATTGCAAAAGCCAAAACAGAATAAAGCAAAGCAAAATTCAAACAGGAGCCAACCAAACAAATAAAGATAGGGTTGTTGAGTTCACTAAGTAAAAACAAGGTTTGATAGCCGTGCTGGACACCTCAGACCTGGGAAGTTATAAATGAGGGTCCCCAACCCGTTTTCCTCATCACCTTCTTTAGTTGGCAGTGAGCGATTTTAACAAAGTCAGGCCCAGTTTTGTGCGTGAGTCTTGAGGACTCCTTTAGCATGAGTCGATCAAAATCATTTGAAAAAATGCAATCCGATTTTTAAACTTTTTTATCGGCATGTAAAGAATTAATTTTCACTGTGGTATTTTTTCAAACAAATTTTGCTTTTCTTTTCCTTCTCTTCTTCCCACCATAGCTGCCCTTTCTCCCTTTGCTCTCCCCTCCCGTGTCGCCACGTCTCACTTTGTTAGGACCCCGGACCCCCGACTCAAAAGAAGACTCTGACCAAATCTCCTATGCAACACGCAAAGGGTTTTATTAAAAGTAACCAGGCACGCCCAGGGCTCAGTGCGTATCCATAGCCGGACAGAGGCCATGAGCCCAGAGCCCAGTTTGAGCAGAGCCTTTAAAGAGAAAACAAACATACATCACAATTCAGGGAATCTTTACAGGCTTTTCCATTAACCAGAGCATCTTCACATGCCTTCCATATCTATAGAACCCATCGGCCAGGCCATTCTCAGTATTTACCGTGTTTAACCACAGATGCAAGATTACAGGGAAACAAAGGCAAGGTTATAGGAGCAGGGGGAGGTGGGGGAGGCGCATACCAACACACAATTCTGGATTTACTTTTTTACTTTCTTTTACTAATAATTAGCTCCCTCTTGCCTTGAGATTTTTTATTTTTATTCTAATTTTAATTTACTCTAACAACTCCTCATGGTCTCCTTTCAAACCTCACACGCGGCGTGTATCCACTCTCACACCCCAGCCGCTCAGTGGAGTCAAATCTGTCATAGTTCATTTTAAGCAGAAATTTCCATTAACAGTGTTCAAGATGGAAATGAATTAAACTCTTTTTTTTCCAAGTAGAAATAAATGTAAATTGTTTACTTATCAGGAATGTCACCCAACGGAGGGAAGTAAGCTAGAGTACCTAATATTTGTCTTCACTCGCTCTAAAGTTCAGTGTGATATTTAAATTCCTTTGGCTTTTATCTTGCAAATGCATGTATATGTAATCTCAACGTACCTCTTAACATATCAAATATGTAGAGACAGGGAAATGGACTGACGGACGTATGCCCTAAGTAACTTGTGCAGTGAACAACCTTGTGTTGCATAAAATAGAATGAAAACACCTACCACTGCTGACTCTTTGGTGCGCTGATTAGCTGTCTTCTTTTTTTCAGAGCATCAATAAGATAATGGAAGGTCTGCTTTCTCCATTTACATTGTTTTAAAACTTTAATAGGAGTAGAAATATGCAATTGCTTCACATACACACACACATACATATATATATCTATTCTCTAGGTCTGCAAAGCGGGGGCTTCCTTGTGGCTGGTGTTACTGATCAGAGAGACTCGGGACTCAATGAATGAGGTTTGGGTTCTTGGTCATTGTCTTATTTGTTACTGGGATGTGTAGCATTTGATAAAAACGAAAAGGGCTGAGGTACTGTAGCATGTATCGGGCAGGAGACTCCCCCAAATAAACCCTGTCCTAACAGAACCTGTCTTAGTGACTTTCTTTGAGAAGAAGAGGTGGTACATATAATTCTGTGGAGAATATTAAGATGAGCTCATCCTAATTTACCCAAACATCCTTAAAGCCAAAGACAAATGTCTTCACAAGAGATGGAAGGGGCTGGGCATGGCGATGAACTCTCAGAATCCTGGGATTTAGGGAATCCTCAGTTCCAACTGACCCAGGATACATAGGGAGATGACTGTCGCAGAGGGTGTCAGGGACAGAAGCCTTGTCAGCACAGGGCGGGAAGTCCTGGGCCACCAGGAAGCCGAAGGTGGAAGGAAGCCACAGAGGCCATGTGATCCTGACAACACCTTCATTTCAGACTTTCCACCTCTTGAATTCGGATGAGACATTTCTAAAACATTACAGCAGGATCTATGTATCTCCGTAGTCACTTGGCCATGAGCACACAAATGAGTTGCTGCATGGCATTAGATTTTACTAATTGTGACGCTCATATTTAAGAGCCTGCAGCCTAGGAAGCCGTTCTCTGCTGTGGAGGCTGAAGCTGCTCATTTATCTGGTGGAGACTGAAGTCTGATCCTGCATGATGGGAGAATGGAAGGAACCAAGGAGCTCCAAGCAGAAGGTCTGCTGTGACGCCTTGATTTCCAAAAATGGAGCGGAGGCCTCCCTTTCCTGTTTCGAAATCACAGCAGACACACCAGCCTGATGATTAGCTATAGCTCCTTATCACTGCCACTCGTACTCAGCGAGGCTTCCCATAAATACTCATGGAAAACTTTTTCGTTTTGCAAATTCAAAACCCTTGCTTGAGGTCTGGAGTTAGATTTCCAGCACCGTTCAATGTCAAGGGTAGTGCAGGTTCCTCTGAACAAAGCACCCGGACTATCTGCAGAAGCCCAGCTGTAGCAGGCTTAGATCAAGAAAGCCTGGGTGTGATAGAATCCTATAAATTGATGGACGGAGGGACAGACAGACAGACACACACACACAAAGAGAGAGAGAGAGAGAGAGAGAGAGAAAGAGAGAGAGAGAGAGAGAGAATTCTCCATGCAAGAAGTATTATACTTCTGTTACTGGTGCAAAACTTGAACTTTGTAGGGTGCTCCCAGGATGAGTGTCCTCACCATGCTGCTGGCTGGCTACAGAGACACACAGGCTGTGCCTCAGATTCCTCGCAAGCCCTCCAAACCCATACAGGAATTAAGGAAGTGACACTTCCATTACACTGATTGACATTTCATTATCTCCATGTCTAGCCCTCCTTTCGCTTTGGGATAATTAGTTTTCAGCTCCCTGGAGCAATCACACAGACAGTCAATGTTACCACAGTTCTTCAAAGGGCGTGGGGGTGAATTTAAGAAAGGTAATATTCAGAAGCAAAGGTTTTTATACTTTTATTTATTGACTTATTTATTTATATGCAAGCAAAGAGGTTGCGGGGGGGGGGGAGAATGGGCATGCCAGGGTCTCCAGTCCTGGCAAAGGAACTCCAGATACATTAACCATTCTTCATCTGGCTTTGCGTGGGTACTGGGGAATTGAACCTGGGTCATTAGACCAGCTGGTGCCTTACTGCTGAGAAATTTTCCAGCCCAGGAAAGGGTTTTAGAAGACCCTCTCACAGGGATAGGCTGTTGGAAATTAATTAATTAAAATAAACAACCCAGCACCATCTATGTTACTCACAGGAAGGAAAGAAAGATAAGTTATTCGTGTTAGCATCTAACCAGTGAAGTTACCCTGGAATTTGATCCTGAGCTAAAAGTTGTCATTCTAAGAACTGACAGTGCTTGTTACTAAGTGGATTCTCTGGTTATTACCACAGCGTAACCCCCATCACCGTGTCCTCACACATGCAGAACACATTAAGATTTCACCTATGACAACTTTTCTCCTGGTATTAGGAGGCCCGAAAAAGTGATAATGACCTCCAAATGTCTTGGCTCGCTGTCCAGCCCTGCTTCCTGAATGATGTCAATTTCCTAACAAAATAAACTTTAAACAAAAAAGAATGAAGTAATAAACTTGACCTTTCAAATTTGTCTTTGAACCAGTAGTAAAACTTGTTGAAAAAAAAAAAAGACTTCACTTTGTCTATCTGCATGCTAGGGTTTCCTCCAGATATCTCTCTATCTATCTCTATCTATCTATATATGTGTGTATATAGTAATTTATATGCATTTATGTATATTGCATTGTATACAGTATACATGTATATGCATCTATATCTAGGCTGCTACTTTCTTCACAGCTCACATAGAAGCTGTCAGTTTTCACCAAGCTTGCATCTCTCTGAGCATCGCCCCCATGGAAAAGCAGGTGTAGAAAGTCAGAAAACATTAAAGAGGCACGAAACGTCTCAGCACCAGCTAGAGCCGAGGTGCTGGATGCAGAACTTACTTGAGCTGGTGGTAGCCACAGGTGTGACTATGAAAACGAAGGAGACCTGAAGGACTCGCCCAAGAGGACAGCCGTTGTCCCAGCTGCGAATCTAAGTCCAGGGACCTGGAGCAAGGTTCCCAAGCAGGTGAGTGCGTCCCAGAAAGGAGGAAGTGGAATGTGGGAGCTAATTGGATCCCTGAGATGAGATCACCAGGCTGTCCCCACTCATCAAGTTACCACAAATGAACTGAGCTCTGGTTCAAAGGCAGAGGATTTAATGGTGAGTGGGAATAAAATGGCCTCAACCCTTGCTCCTGGTAATTACTCAGTCCGGCTTGTTGGAGGTGATGGTCTTCGTTACGACACAGTGGATTCTAGAGTTAGGGTCTCTGGAACTGAAAGAATTTGGAGTAGCCACTAAGACGTATGGGTCTTTGCCAGCCACCTGCCACCAAATGCTTTTTCTTTGCATCTGAATTCATTCTAGACTCGGGGCTCCCCTCCCCAAAGCTCTCTTAGCTCTGTACTTGTTTCATATTGAGAAGCACACAGCCATGGAAGCCAGGCTTGGGGGGGGGGGACAGATCAGGCAGCTCACTGCGTATGCAACCGTTCTAAACTGAGACCGTCCGTCCCCCATAGAGAAAAGTTTCTAGTTGCTGCGCAGAGAGAACCCAAGCAAAAGCGGCTTGTAGAGGAATGGGTTTATTTGGCTTACGGATTCAAGGGGAGACTCCATCCTGGCAGGGAAGACGATGGCATGAGCAGAGGGGTGGACATCACCTCTGCCACAGCACTGCAAACAGCGGCAGGAAGGTGTGCCAAACTCTGGCAAGGCGAAGCTGGCTTATAACCCCCATAAGCCCACCCCCAACAACACAGCTTCATCGAGGTTGTAAAACCCAAACTGCCATCAGCTGAGGATCGATCTATCAGAACACATTAAATTGTTTGTGGGGGACACTGGATCAAACCATGACAGGCAGGGAGGGAGCCGGACCTGGATCCAGACAAGAAGTCTGCTGTCATTCCCCACCTGATCTTCTTCCCTGCCTGGGGTCTGGGCTACGAAGCAGTATGACAGGTGCAATGTGGCCAGCCTGGTCCTCTCCCTTTAGTCCAATTAGAGGTCCAGTCAGAGCCTCCTGCAGCCCCGTCCTTGGCCAATTCTCATGCAAATCCCTCATCGCTATGGAGGGCTCCAGACATTTACCCAGAGCATCGCAAGCCCCGTACACATCAACACATTAGCGTGTCCACCACGGCCTGGACAAGACGCCCCTTGGGAGTATTCTCCAGAGCTCGCTCCCCTCCCCTTCCTTATCCGTTCTTTTTTCCTTTTCCCTTCTTTTCCTGTGTTATCATAGCAACTGGATGCACTCAGCATTTTTGAATTTTAACTAAGGACAGAGTTGAGCTGCACCCACGGATGCTAATGTCCATGGGATTGTGGTCAGTAATGGGTGGACACGCTACTGGCCAGGAAGTCATTCTTTAGTCCTTTCTTTCTGAAGGTAGTCTGAGCTTTCAGAGCTTGGGAAACCCCATGACGCTGTCTACCTGCAGGAAATTATCTCCTCGCCTGAGAAGGTCTGATGTGGGCTGAATGAGAGATTTTCTTGACGGGAAATCGGAGAAGAAGGGCTCCGACTAGTAACTGCATCTTTGACTCAGGGCATTGCTTTCCTCATTGGAATGCTAAAGGGGCGGAAATGAAGTCACCAGTTTCTGAAAGGACATCTCGCATTCTGAATTATAACTTAAGTATGGAAGGGACAGTTGGTCTGGGCTTTACACCACTAGGTTGGCATTTTGTTTTATTTTAATTATTGTTTCTTTAATTTTACTTTTAGTACTGGATATCAAACGTAGGTCCTTAACACATGTTAGGTAAAGTGTTCTGCTACTGAATACATCCACAGCCCTTTCTATACCTGTGTGTGTGTGTGTGTGTGTGTGTGTGTGTGTGTGTGTGTCGCTTTTTGCCATTGGTATGTGAGACTAGTTGGTCCATGAGCTTCCAAGCATTCTCCTGCCCCTGCCTGGCACCTCACCTAGAAGCACGGGCATTCTAGATGTTTGCACGACTGCATCTGGCTTTAGGTGGCTTCTTGGCATCCAAACACAGAGGGTTCCTGTACTTTTTTTATTATCCATAATTAGATATATTGAGTGAGCAAATAATGAGTTGATATCCCCATTTCCCCAATTTCCCTCCTCCCTGTCCCCAATCAGCTGGGTATCCTCCTCCATTGGGCAGTCTGGATCAGTCCATGGGGCAGGGGGTTATGGATAGCCTAGGAGTCAGCCCGGTTCCACCCCGCTTTGTATGTTGTTACTGAGGGGATCAATGTCTCTGGGAATTTTCCCCCACCATGGCTCTTACAATCTTCCCGCCCCCTCTTCCGCTCAGTTCCCTGAGTCATGGTGGGTGAGTATTAAGGCTGCTCTATTGTGGAGGTCTTGGGGGGGTCTTTATACTTCTGCTTTAGGTTGCATTGAAAATTGTTGGTGTCTGTCTGGCTTATCCTGTGTTGACTGCCTGGCTGTGGTTGTGGGTCTCTTGCTTATCCCACCACTCTCTGCGGGGTTCTATATGGATCCTTCATGGAAGACCTGGTGTGGCTCATCTCTTGCCCGGATGTCAGCTATTGGCCTGAAGTTCATTGTTAGGGTTGGAGGATCCATAGCTCTCTCTCTCTCTGTCTTCTGAAAAATACAAACAGAATCTCCATCAGAGAGTGAGATAAGTATAGGTTAACTTAGACACACATTTCTAAATTAGCTAGCTTCTATTATTAGTAGTTTCTTTGTAAATCACTGGTATAGTGCATTTCTCTTTGGGGGCCTCACCACAATGAGAGTCATGTGATCTCTAGGAGGAAGCCTGCAGGCGGGAAAAAGAAATTTAAGCAGAGAAATACAAACTTAGGTTTGGTTAGTAGAGAAAATGGCAGAGACCTTCAAAATGGCGTTGGCGCAGTTAAGGCACAATAAGCAACTCCCCACAGAGGCCAGCCATTTTGCAGGGGTTCTTGTCACATGACCTCATGACTACAGACTGATTGCAGGAAGGAGTGGAGCTTTCTGCCCAGCACAGACCATGGAGCTCCAGCTCTGTCCCATGCTTGCAGGTTTGCAGCTGGAACGGGAGATGACCCCCAGAGGCCGGTGTGCTGGGACCCTCGTCTCTAGCCGCTGCTGATACTCTTGGGAAATGATGGAGCTTTTAGGATCTGGAGCTTGACTGGAGGGAGTGTGTCCCTGGAAGTGGGTCTGGAGGGGTTATAGTCAGGGCTCACTTCCTGTTGTTTCTTTTTTTAAATTTTATTCATTTTCATGCAGAGAGAGAGAGAGAGAGAGAGAGAGAGAGAGAGAGAGAGAGAGAGAGCGCACCAGGGCCACCACCTGGTGGGTCTGGCTTATGTGGGTCCTGGGGAATTGAACCTGGGTCTTTAGGCACTGGAGGCAAGTGCCTTAACCTCTGAGCCATCTCTTCTGACTATGGGTGCAATGTGGTCCGCCATCCTCCTGCTTGCTCCTCCGCCCATCCCTTCCATGCTGTGATGGGCCTCACCTTGCTTCTTGTCAGGTACAGTCACTCTGAGCAGAGTTACTAGCCCCGTGGTCTTTGTCCATTCGTATATTTAATTTCTCAGTGATGATGTTATTTTCATTCTAAAGAATCAGGGAAAATGCACACAATGACCCCAGTCCTTTCTGTCTTAAGTTTCTCTATTTGAGAGTCAGTTTTCCTACACTGATTATCCATTTTACTTGCCTTAAGCCCTCTGTGTGAAGACTGACAGGTTATGGAAAATGGTAGGAAATGCAGAGAAGATCAGGTCTCTGCATTTCCCAAAACCCTGTACTCACTCCATTTCTGCTTGCTCAGTGTGCCAGTCCTAGGATTTAATTCTGACTGTGACCAGACATAAAGACATATCCTGCCACCAGGCCTCTCCACAGCACTGTGGGATCACTTGGCTCCGTATTTCTGATAAGCCAGATGCTTGATCTACTTCTCCTTCCACAATTCCATTCACTGGCATTAAAGCCCAAATCCTCCCTAAGGGCTTTCCTGACCACAGAACAGGTCTTGCTAACAAATAAGCCCAAATTCAGAGAAACAGAAATTGAGCAATTTTTCTTATTCAAGATGCAGTAGAAAAGGACACACACTCCAAAAGTTTCTTCAAGAAGAATTTGTTTTCCTTGATTTTTCACCCTAGACATCCTGATAAATATGTTACCTCAGGGCACATTTTAATTTAAAAGTTTCTATTTAAAAAGATTAGTAGTTGCATTACAATTTGAGTGAAGTTAATAAAAAAAATGGCTTGTTCTGCTTCATGCCTGTTTTAGCTTTCAAAACTAATTAGCTGCTGTGTTTTTACTCAGAATTGGAGCTTTGTGCTTCCGCAAAGCCTTATCCCTTTTATAAGTCTAGGACTTCATTGAATAGAAGAATTGCTTTTCCTTTAAATTCTCTTCATGCTGTATTTATTGTTCCAGTTACCTTCCTGTTGCTGGACAAACATCAACGACGAAGCGGCTTATGGGAGAAAGGGTTGATTTCAGGCTACAGAACTCAGGAGAAATGCCATGGATGGCAGAAGCTGACTCACCTCCATAGGTCATAGCAGAGACACAATCAAAGCCTCAGATAGCAAATCAGCAGAGCTCAAGCTGCTCAGAACGCCCCTTAGGGCTGGACTTAAGACCCACTCCTAAAGACAACCGTAGGAAAACCTCATACACATGTCTACCAATACCAACAATTATCTAGGTTTTACCACACTGGCTCACCTGCCTCTATTATTTTTCTATTTGAACCAATTAAAAGTAGTTCTTTGCTGGGCATGGCACACTTGGGAGGCAGGCATAGGAGGATCGCCATGAGTTCAAGGCTACCCTGAGACGACATAGTGAACTCCAGGTCAGCGTGGGCTAGAGCGAGACCCTACCTCACAATAGGTCTTTGACATTGTGTTTTCTTGACCTACAGAGTCAAGCGTGTAACTCTGAAAACTGAGGTGGTTTCTTCCATGACAATAGTGCTCTCTTCACACCTACTGAGATTAGCACTTGTTCTTGGTTCCCCCTCATCTGTGTTCCATGCTGTAATGCTCTAACCTTCCTTTGACCTTCTGCAAAACATCAGTCCCGAGAGCTCTTCCTAAAAATCCACATTGGACATCAAACTTCAGGTAGCCAAGAATGATCAGACAGGCCCAGGTGGGAAATCAGGAGTACATTCTAGATCAACAGGACAACACAGTGTGCTCGGAGGGCATAGCTGAGCAGTAGAGGGTTTACCTAGTGTGTGCAAGGCCCTGTGTGCAAGGATACTGAGGAGCTAAGCTTTACCTGGATGCAGTGCCAGGAGTCTAGACTATGCCCTTGCTAGGTTCAACAGTGACAAGGGATTCAGATGAGTAAACTGAGGTGATTGCCTTCACGAAATTCCCAGGCTTGAATGGTCAACAAGGCCATTACGTAGGAGCATTTCTATGTTTCGATCACACCAGAGCTCAGCCTTTAGGGTCAGCCTGTGTCTCTGCACCAGTGGAGTCATCAGCACACTGGCTGTGTCCAGTCACACTGGACATATGGAGATTGATGCCAGGGCTGCAGAGGGGCCTTTGTCCTTACAAGAAATGAGTGGTCATGTGTGCACATAGCCATAGATTTCCATCAGCTGTCTTCCTCTGTTACTCTCCACTTTATTTGTTTTGGAGACCCTGATCACTGATTGTTCTGGAGTCTCGGGCCACCAAGTGCCTCTGCCTTCCAGTGCTAGGATTCTAGGGCTTCACTGTCACCCTGGCCAGTCTCAGGTCCCCAAGCTCGCATGGCTTGCATTTGAGCCATCTTCCCAACCCCCCCTCCAGCCCCCCTTGTTCCCTGTTATTAGGTTGGGAAATCATTAAGTAAGTGAAGATTAATCAGATATCAATAAGAAAGTGCAAGATGGATTTCAATATAGATACTCCTGTTTATGGAAAAAATTTTAGAGTAAACCTTCTTCTCCAATGAAATGGCCTGTCTTTAAAATACTGCTGATTCCATTTCTAATTGCTCGAGATAAATATTTTGGGTTCAGTTCCGCGTATTCAAAAACAAATAAAAAACACATTCATTTGCTCTAGAGCTTAATTTTAATGATGGAAACAAACCCATTAATACATTTAACATGATACAGTAATTACTGTAAGATGTTTGTGCAATTGCTCTGGGAATACTCCAGAGGTCTGGTTTGGCAAACAGGATCAGCTAAATCTTCCCAGAGAACAGTGTTTGAGCTGAGTCCCGGAGGGTGACCTGGAGTGGCAAGAACATTACACAGATGAGGGAGGGCAGGTTTCCAAAGCCTCAAGGCAGGGGCTGCATGACACAGAAGAGAGGACTGGTTTTGAATGTCAATGTCACGGGATTGGAGTCCCCAGGAGACACAGCTCTCATCATGTCTGTGAGGCTACTTCCTGAGAGGCTGAAGTCAGGAGGGAAGACCCATCCTGAATGTGAGTGGCCCCATCTCCCAGGCTGGGCTCCAGACAGAATAAAAAGGAAAACCACGAGGAAACCAGATGAGAAGCAGCTTTCCTCCCTCTCTGCTTCCTGGCTGCAGACATAGCGTGAGCAGCTACTTCACACTCCTGCCAGCAGGGCTGGAGTCACTCCTCCGAGAGACTCTACCCTCAGACCAGGAGCAAAATCAGTCCTTCCCTAGTTTGCTTTATCCCAGGCATTTGGTCCCAGCCAATGAGAAAAGTAGCTGATAACCGGTCCTTCCATAACTGTACTTAGTTTAAATGAAGGCCGGAAGGAGGGCCACAGAGAACGAAGAATCAAGAGCCAGGCAGGGACCAGGGGTCACATGCCTTGATGCAACTTAAAGTTTATTTCCACTTTGTTTAAAGTAGGGATTGGGGGCCATCGAAATATTTCAAGCAAGAAATACATCCTGGCAAGAGAGGAGCCACCACAGTCATATCGTGGAGGATCCGTAGGGAACCCAGCAGACAATGACAGATGAACAAGGGACCTATAACCACAGCCATTCAATCAACATAGGATAGGCCAATGAGACAGAAACCAAGGATTTTC
>PVHP010024343.1:0-25704 GCA_004024765.1 Zapus hudsonius
TTTTTTTTTCTTTTGAAAATTCTCTGCTCAAATCCAAAGCCCACCATTTGATTGGGTTGTTTGTTTTCTTGATGATCAGTTTTTAAATATTTTGTATACTAGATATTAATCCCTGTCAGGTATACAGATGACAAAGATCCCCCCCCCCATTCTGTAGTCTGCCTTTTCACTTGAAGGACAGTTTGCTTTGCTATACAGAAGCCTGTGAATTGTGTGAGGTCCCATTGGTTGATTGCTGGCCTTATTTTTTAGGCAACTGGATTAATATTTGGAAACTTTTCACATAATTTTATATTTAAAGTGTATTTTCTAGCTGCTCCAGTTTCAGCTCTTACACTGAGGTCTTTGATCTGCTTGTGGATGAAGTTTGTGCAAATTGAGAGATACAGATCTAGTTTTATTCTTCTATACTAAGAAATCCAATTTTCTGGCACCATGTTATAGAAGCTATCTTTCTTTCCAGAGTGTACTTTTTAGCATCTTTGTCAAAGAATCTGATGGCTGCAGTCACTGGATTTTTTATTCTATTCCATTGATCTACATGTCTGTTTTTATGCCAGCACTAGGCTTACACTATTTATTTTTATTTACTTTTGTTTCTTTTTGCTTATGCTATTTAGATTGCTTATCTCATCGTGGTTTAACTTTGGTAGATCATATGTATCTAGAACTTTGGCCATTTCTTTTAAATCTTTCCAATTAGTGGGGTATAAGGTTTTTCAGGAATAGCCTTATGATTTTCTGAATTTCATTGCTATTTGGTGTAATATCTTCCTTTGCATCTCTATTTTTACTAATTTGCATCTTCTCTTGCTTTTTCTAAAATTATGAGCTTTCCTGTATTGGCCCTATTCCCATTTGGTTATACTTTTATATCCCCCCCCCCTATTTCACTGATAGTCCTCCTCAGTGGTGTTATTCACTGAGGGGTCATGAATGCAACAGTCAGGTTTGTGGGAGGCAGTGCTGGAGGATCTTTCTTTCTACCCTGTGGCTCTTACAGTCTTTCCTCCCACTCTTCCTCCATGTTCCCTTAGCCTTGGCGGGAGTGTTATAAGTCACTGTTAGATTTCAGCTCTCTGCATCTTCTGAATTTCTGCTTTAATGAATTTTGAGTGTCCTCAGTATCTGCCACCTGGTTAGGAAAAGAAATTGATCTGGTAATTAAGAAGGAAAAAGAAAAACACGGGATTCCCAGTACTATGCTAAATAATAGTAGCACGGGAATCCTTGTCTTTTTTTTCAATCTTAGAGGAAAAGCTTTCAACTTTCTGTTGACAGTGTTGGCTGTGGGCTTTACTTGGATACATTTCTTCTATGTCCAAATTTGTTTATAACTTTTTTTCTTGAAAGAATGTTGCATTTTGTGCTCTCTTTGTATCCACTGAGATGATCATATGAATTTTTCTCTTTTTAAAATATCTTTATTATGAATAAGTGTATATGCTGTATGAGCAAATCTTGTGAAGGTGACCCAGTTTCCCTCCTCTCTGTCCCCTATCCACTGGGGTCCTTCCTTTGTGTGCATACTGGATCTGTCCATAGGTTAGGCGGTTATGAACTGCACCAGAGAGAGCCAGTTTTTCTTTCTTTCTTTTCCTTCCCCCTTGTGTACTGTTGCTGAGGGGAAGATATCTCTGGATATTCCCCCCACCATGGCTCTTACAATCTTTTTGCCCCCTCTTCTGCTCAGTTCCCTGAGTCATGGTGGGTGAGTTTTAGGTCTGCTTTATTGTTGAGATCTTAAGTATCTCTGAATTTTGCTCTTCATTCTGCTAATATGCTATCATATATCAATAAATATAATTTATTGATTTGTTTATGTTTAATCATCTTCATATCCCAGTGATAAATTCTTATTGTTATGAATCTTTGTGTGCTGCTGAATTTATTTTGGTAGTTTTTTTTTGGGGGGGGTGTCTGCAAAGACACACTAAAAGATGAGAGATCCCACGGAGTGAGTCTCAGGTCAGCTTGGGATCAGGACATTACTGGCCTTGTAAAATGAGTTCAAAAGTTCTTCCTCACTTTCCATTTTTTTGAGGTGTTATAGTTTGAAAAAGATTTGTATTAATTCTGTAAATGCTTGGTAGAATCAGGTCCTAAGCTTCCACTACCTCCTCCCCCCTCCCACCCAAGACAGGTTCTCACTCTAACCTAGGCTGACATGGAACTCACTCTGTAGCCCTAGGCTGGCCTTGAATAAATGGTGATCCTCCTACCTCAGCCTCAGCTGGGGCTAAAGACTACACATCCACACCCAAATAGGTTTTTAAAAAATATTTATTTATTTATTTAGAGAGAGAGAATGAGAATGGGTGCACCAGGGCCTAGTGCCACCACGAATGAACCTCAGACACAAGTGCCCCTTTGTGTATCTGGCTTTATATGGGTACTGGGAATGCAAACCCAGTCCTTTGGACTTTAAGTGCTGAGCCATCTCTCTAGCCCCTCAGCTAGGTTTTTAATCATTGTTTAAATCTCATTACTAGTGTGTTCAGGTTTCCTATTTCTTTATATTTGTGTCTTGACATGATGAATATTTTAAGGAATTCATTTATTTCTTCTAGGTTATCCAATTAGTTGGAGTTCAAATTTCTTTTTTAAAACATTTTTTAAAATTTATTGATTTTTTAATAAAAAGTTGCACACATAGACACCCTCTCCCCTGCTCATATTCTGCTGAAGGTCTTTGGTGGGGTTATTGGTATTCATTGTAGGGAACAAGAAGTCTCAGTCAGTTTCTGCAGGGATGGGGGAAAATGGTATCTCAGGCTATTCCCACCCACCCTGAGGCTCTTACAATCTTCCCCCTCCTTCCACGATGCTCCCCCAACCTTGGTGGGCAAGATAGGGATCTGATGTAGTGTTGTTTTCTCTGTAGACTCTGGATCTCTGTTTTTCTTATGAGGTTTGAGTGACCACAGCGTCTGTCACCATTTCCCTGAACTGGTTTTCAGGCTAGCTGTGAGAGTAGTTAGTATATGTGTCACTGCTTCCCCTGTAATGACTTCTGAGCCTGAGCAGATGAGGTGGAGGTGACCCATCTCCTGGGACATAGTCAGCTCTCTCTTTTTGATGTATCCTGGTTCTCCCCTGTGTACCAAAAGTGAGAACAGTTTAGAGAGCAGTGGAGCTTCTCTCTGGAGCTTATTTGTTTCATGTTCTAGGGGATCTGGCTTGTTTCCCAGAGCCAGATATGAGTTAAACCCCAATGAGCGGTTCTCATGTCCAACAAGTGAATAGTTGGTTACCTACATTAGCTGTGTGCCACTATTGCACAAGTGTATACTTCTTGTTTGGCTGGTTGATTTAAAAAATGTATTAAAGAGAGAGAGAGACAGAGACAGAGGGAGAGAAAGAGAAAGAGAGAGAGAGAGAATCTCTTGCCACTGCAAATCAATCCCAGACATATGCTTCACTTTGTATATCTGGTGTACAAATGCAAAGGTCCTGAGGAATCAAACCCAGGTTGTCAGGCCTTGCAAGCATGTACCGTTAATAGATGAACCATCTCTCTAGCTCAGAATTTAATTTTCTTGAATTTAATTGACTTGTCTATGATCTTTAGCACTTTGGAGCATAAGTTGTAATCTTTCCTTTCTTGTATAATTTTAATCATTTGGGTCTTTTCTAGTTATACTGGTTAAAAATTTATCAATTTTATTCTTTCAAAGATCTATCTCTTAAATTGATTGACCTTTTCTATTGTTTTTTTTTTAATTCTCCATTTCATTTATTTTCTGCTCTGATCTTTTTTCAAAAGTGTGTATGTGTGTGTGAGAGAGAAAGAGAGAGAGAGAGAGAGAGAGAGAAAGAGAGAGAGAGAGGTGGTGTGTGTGGCATGTGTATGCACAGTGCATGCACTTGTGTGTGCAGTTGGGAGCATACTGTGTACACATGTGCAGCCCGAGTAGAATGCTGGGTGTCCTCCTGTGTTCCTCTTTTGAGTGGTTTCTACGTGACGGCATGCTTACTTGTGGCCTTTTATTTAGTGTTTGCTTTCCAGTCAGTGTGGCTGACCCATAAGCTCCAGCTGTTCTCCTGTCTTTGCCCCTCAGGACTGGGGCTCCAGGTGTGTATGGCAATCCCTGGCTTTAAGGAGCATGCTGGGGAGCCAACAGGTCCTCAAGCTTGCTCAGCAAGTGCTGTCCTACCACGGGTCATCTCCTCGTCCCTGCTCTGATTGCCATCACTTATTCTTTTTGATAAGTTGAAGTGTAATTGTTCTTCTTTTTCTAGTTCTCTTGAGCTGTAAAATTGGACTGCTTACTTCAGATCCTTCTGTTTTTCTTATTGTATGCATTGCTACCCATTTCCTTTTTACAACTACTTTTACTGCCTCCTATACAGTTTGGTAGGTTGTGTTTCTATTTTCATCAGTCATAAGATAATTTCAACTTTTCTTTAATTTCAACTTTTCTTTTTGTTTCCTTTTTGACCAATTGTTTTTTTCAAGAGTACATCTAATTTCCACATATTTGCAAAAATCCAATTTTCCTTCTGTTATTGAATTCTAGATTCATTCCATTATGGTAGAAAATGTTATTTGCTATAACTTCATTCTTCTTACATTTGCTAAGACTTGTTTTGTGGTCTAACATATTCACATTCTGGACAATGTTCCATGAATGTTTGGGAAGAGCACTTGATTGTTGGCTGGAATGCTCTGCATGCCTTTTAGGCACGTTTGGTCTACAGTTTTGTGACCGTTTCTATTTCCTTATTGATTTTCTGCCTGAATGATCCATTGTTGAATGTAGGCTATTGACATTCTCCACTATTATTGCAGTTTTTCATTTCTCCCTAAAGCTCTATCAAGGTTTGTCTTCTATAGTACATGTTCCATTGTTGGAAGGATACATGTTTACAATTGCTATTTTAATAAATTGACCTCTCTACAATGGTAATACAATGTAGTAATTACAACATAATGGCTTTATTTTTCTCTCATAACGGTTTTTGACTTCAAGTCTGCTAAGTGTAACCCTTCTTGGCTTTATTTACCATTTGTATTTCTTTAAGCTTTACCATGAGTGCTATATGTATACATCCCACAATGGTGCATCTAATATATGTGGCAAATACTGATAGAGTTGAAGGAGAAATGGAAAACGATGTAGGAATAGTGTGAAACTTCAATCGCCTACTCTCATCACTGGATCATCCAGGCAGAACCCTACAACAATCACAGATTATTACTATTATTATACATATAGTATAGTAATTATAGTAATTAAGTGAGATTGTCATGGAGACTATATGAGGCAAAGTACTTCACACAATGCCAGTGCATGTAAAGGGAGTTTACATCATTTTCAATTTATTTTGATTTTTATTTATTTGCAAGGGGAGAGAGAGAGAGCGAGAGCGAGAGCGAGAGCGAGAGCGAGAGCGAGAGCGAGAGCGAGAGCGAGAGAGAGAGAGAGAGAGAGAGAGAGAGAAAGAATGGCTGTGCCAGGGCCTCCAGCCACTATAAACAAACTCCAGATGCATGCACCACTTTGTGCATCTGGCTTTATGTGGGTACTCAGGAATTGAACCCAGGTCATTAGACATCATAGGCAAGCACCTTAACTGCTGAGCCATCTCTCCAGCCCCACACTGTTTTTTCTCAGTCATTTGGACCTGTTGGGGGAATTATGAATGAGCCTATATATGAAGAGATAGCTCCTGCAAAAGGATAGGTAGTTCATTAACAAGGAAGCTCCCTTAGAAAGTATGAAGAAGGAAATTCATAATGAAAATGATTAATATCACCTCTACTTCTACATATGCAAGATATTGCATCTACATCTCTATCTTCAGAAGCAAGTACCCAACCTTGCCCAAATTTGATAGCAATAAAGGACTTTAACTATGATGAAGTAAAGATTTTGAACTTCTTCAGTACTCTAACACTTTTTTTGGGGGGAGGTCTTACCATATTTAACATTATATAAGTGGTGTCTATATATAATTGTTGGGATTCTGACATTCAAAGTTTCCCTAACCTTCCAGGGTAAACATTTATTTACACTGGAGATGATAGGGGTCCATGAGAGCCAGTGTTAAAAACCCCTGCATTAAACAGCAATGCTCTATGTATAGCTTTCTTTCTATGCATTCTAAAATTGATTTTACTTTAAAATTCTTATTTCCATTCTTCTCAGAAAACTCAGAAAAATCTATGTAAATCATTATGCTGATACCATGAAAATGGCCAGTTCACTTCCTGCATAATTTTAAAGAAAAATTACCCAGATAGAATTTGGATATAGGAGTTTTATGACTTGGCATGCCAGCAGCAGCAACAAAAAAATGATACTCAGAGAACAATGCCATCTTTCCCTTGTGTGTAAGCATTTTGTGTTTGGTTTTTTGAGGTAGGGTCTCACTCTAGCCTAGGCTGACCTGGAATTCACTGTGTAGTCTCAGGTTGGCCTTGAACTCACAGCGATTCTTCTCCCTTAGCCTCCAAAGTGCTGGGATTAAAGGCATGTCAATATTTTTGAACTCAACTGAGAACACCATGGATTTGAGTCATGAAAACCTTGAGGGTGTTGTACAAGGTGGGTAGGAGAGTGTGATGGTCTTTCTCCCTGAAGGAGTGGACAGGGTAAACATCACTGAGGGACGTTCTGTGGGTATTATGAGGATGTTGTATAGGAGGGTAGGAGTGGGCTGGTCCTTTCTCTTGATGGAATGAATAGGGTAGATATCACTGAGGTACATTCTTCTGAGGTTCCTAGGAACTTGGAGATCTGTGAACAGTTTACAATCTCCTGAGACCATGATGACACACTGGGTAGAGAGTGTTTAGTGTTTTGAGGTCCATTTCTCATTGGTTGAGGGGTTCCTACTTTAGTATCTCTGATATAGTGTTGAGATTAGATGAAGAATGATAGTGAATGAAGAGAGATTTTTCCCAGCTTGTCCTTTCCACACAACAGTTCCATTATTTTTCATTGTTTTCAGTTTGCTTATCATGTACTTCAATTTCCAGCCATGTGGTAATGATATGGAGGTGTATTCTCTCTATACCAAGGGGTTCTAGTTGGGTTCAGTGTCTAGTGTCCACAGATATGGCTGTGATTTAGCTATATTTTTGGTTTACCTTGCTTCACCTTTCAGCCCACGTTGACATAGCCAGGGTGGCTTGAAGCTCACAATCCTCCTGCCTCAGCCTTGTGAGTGCTAGGGTTGCAGCTAGCTCTACATTCACTAACTCAGCTAAAACCGAACTCTAAATCATGAACTGAATCTCCAATATAGCAGCTGGAAAAGATGTATAATTATCTATAAATTTGAATTTTTTTATGGCTAACTATGTTGAACTTATCTTGGGAAATTTTAAAGTTATAACTTACAACTCCAATTTGCCAATGCAAATAAATAAAATGATAACCAAATATTAATTTTTTTCATGAAGGCCTTTTGAACCTGCAATGCAAGAGTCACTTCAGACTTTGGATTGTCTTTGTAAAGAAAAATGCCAAGCATGTTAAATTGAGCACTTGACTTTCAACATGCAGGAATGAGTCCTGCATTCAATGGGCTAAGGGGTTCCTCAGAGCTCTACACATACTTGTAAAGAAGACTGTGCTTCTTCTGTGCACTGGCTGATTCTCCCCAGGAAAGCTTTATTTTCCAGTGAAACCTGAAATCTTGCCATTGATCGGCTCTCACAAAATCCTTTTGCTTTAGACAGAGCTCCCCAACGTGTAATAACGGCAAAACCAAGAGACTCAATTTATTGAGCTCAGGAAGCATATTTAACAGCAGAGAGTTCCTGTTTTCATTGTTTTCCACTTAAGTCCCTGCACAAATCAGACTTAAATAGATGCTGCTGCCTTGAAGACAAGATTCAATTTCACATCCCTGAAGAAATAGTTTTGTAAAAATCTAGTCTACCTTGGCTTCAGTTATAATGGGCCTAAGTCAAGCCAAAGGAATCAAGATGTGTATCTTGCCAAAACAGTGAGAGAATAGCGACACCAAACACATACTTTCTTTAGACTTCAATGTAGCCCTCAATGAATGAGGATTAATGGCTGTGAATGGAGGTGAAAAGGAATTTCTTTTGAGAACAGGCCCTATATTGTCTATGTTGAAAGCATATACAAATTAGTGTTAAGATTTCTGGGGAAAGGAAAAGGGGGGGTAGTTAAAAAAAACTGTCACCTCTGACTAATGTCATTGTTCACAAAGGTCCTGGGTGTGGCAAGATTCCTGGAGTTTTCCCTTGAAAGCGATAAACTCAGGCCATATGGGCATAATGCTGATTTGATGATAGTTAATATTGATTCAGAACATAGCATGCAGTCTAAGTCCCTCTAAGCATTGCATATGCATATATACATAGAGGAGATAGGCATATAAAATCTGATTTAATGAACGAACATACATAATGATTTGGATTAATGCTTCCCCTGGATGTGTGTTAGTTAAAGGAAGGAATGGGATTTTATTTCTTCTTATGCTACTGGTGAACTAGATCACCACAAGTAACCTCTGAGTATTGCTATCTTAATCTGCAGCATGTCATAATAAGGCCTAACTCACTGGGTTTTGTGAGAATTAAATACAGACCAGTAACTTGACAGATGGGAGGTAGTGTAGAGTGGTAGGAGCAGCTTTTGGAGGAGCTTCTGTTCTCCCAGGACTTGGAGGACTCAGGATGTCCTGGGGGAGCTGTGCTTTCAGTGGTAGCCTGAATTATGGATAATTATAGTGAAGGCTGGTGCAGTTTGAAAGATAAGCCTCTTCTTAGGGAGTTGCTTGGAGTTCTCAGCTATGAAGGGAGAGGGTGCAGGGTGAGCGATGAAGCTGGGGTGCTCAGTCAGTTAAGCTCATAAGGGGCTTTGGATAGCATTCTAGGCAGCTCCGACTTTCTCGAGGCCCAAGGAGAGTCACTGAGGAACTTAAGGAGGAGAGAGACAGAGTTTGATTTGTTTGTTGTGATTGGTCACTGTGAGAATAACGATACTTGTAAACACCATCTTTACCTGTTTTTGATCACATATTTAAGCAAACCTATGACCTTGCTTTGGCTTGGGGACTATCACCCATTTGTTAGTAGACACTTGACCCTGATTTTTGTTTTGGCTTCATTTTGCTGTGAACTGTCCTTGTCTGAGGTAAGTGATGTGGTCCAGAAGATGGTGAAGGAGCTGCTCCATGCACACATGGCACATACTCTTTTTCCAGCTGCCTTATTAGTTAATTAATTAATTAATTAATTGGACTTTATACTTAACACACTGCTTACAGGTTGTGTGTGTGTGTGTTTACCATGGTGTGACCCAGAGGTTGTTTTTTAAAAAAAATATTATCCATAATTAGATGCACTGAATGAGCAAATAATGAGTTGGTATCCCCATTTCCCCAATTTCCCTCCTCCCTGTCCCCAATCAGCTGGGTTTCCTCCTCCGTGGGCAAACTGGATCTGTCCATGGGGTAGGGGATTATGGATAGTCTAGGAGTCAACCAGGTTCCCACCCCCCTTCGTATGTTGTTACTGAGGGGATAATTATCTCTGGATATTCTCCTCCACCATGGCTCTTACAATCTTTCTGCCCCCTCTTCTGCTCAGTTCCCTGAGTCATGGTGGGTGAGTATTAAGGCTGCTTTATTGTTGAGGTCTTAGTGGCCTCTGTACTTCTGCTTTAGGTTGTGTTGAAACCACTGGTGTCTATCTGTCTGGCTTATCCTGGGTTGACTGATTGGCTGTGGTTGTGGGTCTCTTGCTTATCCCACCACTCTCTGTGGGGTTCCATATGGAACCTCCACATGGTCTGGGGTGGCTCATTTCTTGTCAGGATGTCAGCTACCAGCCTTTGGCTTGTTGGTAGGGTTGGAAAGGCCACAGCTCTCTCACTGCCTTCTGAAAAATACAAACAGAATCTCCATCAGAGAGTGAGATCAGTATTGGTTAGCTGAGATACACATTTCTGAATTGGCTAGATTCCATTGTGAGTAGTCTCTTTGTAAATCACTTGTAAAGTGAATTTCTCTTTGGGACCCCAAGATTTTGGTCCCCAGTTCCAGTTAAGGGCTCCCCATTACTGAGTGGATTACTTGGCCAAATTAACAGCTGTTGATTGCCTCCGCCAGGCTTTGGCTCCTCCATTGCACAAGTGTTTGTGTCTTGGTTCATTGTTCTTTCCCAGTAGGAAGTGTGTTCAGCCTACTCATGGCGGCAGACTGTGTTTCATATCAGTGGTCTCTGTTTACTCCAGCTGTTGTTAACCAGCTTCCCCTGTCACCTTTTGCAGTGCCTTCCAGCACTGCACTAACTACCATCTGGGACCTGGTTACCATTCTGGACCTCCAGGATCTCTCGGTGCTGATAGATGGCTTTCTGTGGTTTCTTTAGCAACAGGAACCTACCTCAGGCCTGGGGTAGGCATTCAAGAGCTTTGACAGAATCCTGGGACCTCATGGTTTGGGGACCTCATGGTTCACTTTGGTCAACAGCTCATTGAGGGGAGGAGCTGATGACTGGGGCCAGGAGTTGCCAGACTGATCAATTTTTCAGGGGCTTAGACCCTCTCCACTTCTATTCACAACCCCTCTTGCCAGATGATGCCCACTACTTACTCAATACGTTACAGTATGTAAGAAAGGATTTTCTGATTTCAAATTATTATAGATTTAGCTTAATGATTAAGTCTCCCCCTTCCCCACCCATTCCTTACCCCTCTTTCACAAACTCTCACTTCTCCCGACTGAAGACAACCACTTTCTAATGTTAATCTACGTAAAACAAAGTTTATAGACACCTTTTCTCTTTGCCCCCATCTTGCAGCTTGTTAGCTAAAATGCACAACAAAATCCAGTTGTGATGGTGATTGTTTTTGGGAGAGTAGTTCATCTGTGCTTCTGTTTGCTTTGAATAGAAAACTGATTCTATTTCTTTATCATAATATATATTCTCTGAAGAGTTCAAAAATCATCTTTTAAAATAAAATTAGATAATGCATTCCTAGGTCATATTTTATTGGTTATAAGTTTTTACAATATTTATCAAAATTCCAACATCTACACAGTTAAAAGACTAAAGTTATGAAAACTAATGATTCATATTGCATAGAGCTATTCTGTTTTGGGTTCCTAGTAGAGCAGGCATATAACATGTCGAATTTAAGGTTATTGCTTATTTAGAACTTGATATGTTCTAGACTTGTGGTAATGTTAGAAAGGTGTCACCATAGCCACAAGTAATAATCAATGAATAGTACCCAAGGGATACATAATTATAGATTAATTTTAAGAGAAATCAAGTGTCAGAGGTCTCTGCTAAAACTTTTACTGGGAAAATTTTAGAATTTCTTAAGAAAGAACAGTATTTATAATGGAAACAAAGATATTTGCTTTGAGTTGTTCACGAAATGACTTAGCAGTCTTGGAGTATTTCATGTTTTATAACACTGCCGATTCCCATCTGGTGTTTGTAAAGTCTTTTACTATCCCCTGCTGGGATAGGCAGACATTGGTTTGCATGACTCTGTGTTCCCAAAATATTTTTTAAAAGTATCCAATGTATTTATACCAACCAAAGAAGGATGATAGAAGACCACATTTCCATTATAATACCTTCAGGAATGAAGACAGATGTCATCAGATCACAAAAGATCCATCAGTTTTACACTGTGTGACATTTTGGTAAGAATGTGAATGATTAGTGGTTTTCAAAAGGTTTGGAATTCAGCATTCTGTGTCAATATTACTTAAAAAAATATTTATAGGTTCTGAGTCAGTGAGACGAAGTTTATCCTCCATGGAATCCGTGCCACAACGTGTGGATCAGTGCCTTAAGCTTTAGTTATTCTAATAAATTCCCCGAAAGTATCATTAATGTCAATAAACAGGTTGTTTTGCTTTATTGAGTGATTTTTACTATACTATGACAGGATTATGGATCTGAAAATCAACCAGACCTTTGTATAAAAAGAATATAATTTAATTCAGCAAGACTTTATTGAATGTCTATGTCCAATATAATATGAGAGGCACTGAGAAAAATGACAATAATCATATATGATATTCAAATGACTTTAAACTAGGTGGATAGGTAGATGGAAAACAAGGTAAGTGTATTTTCAAAAATGTAACACAACAGAGATGTTATTCTATTGGAACAGAGTGAGTAAACTTGATTGGGATGTGAAAAAAAGCACCACTATGCAATTAAAACAAATCTTAAAAGGCTAAGTGCAATTTTAATTTAAAGGCAGTGGTACACAGATGTCATCATATATAAAGTGAATTGTAAATTTTATAATTTATAATACTCTAGTATGTAATCAAAAGAAAGTTAGAATATAAGAAAAGAATTTTAATCTCAGCCTGGAGCTGGCAAGTGTGCGCATAGGCACCCTTGATCTGTCATTTACTGAAGACTGAGAACTAGATAAGGAAAAAGGGTTGGTTGGTGGGTGGGACCATGGCTCAGTAGGTAAAATGCTTGATGCATAAGTTTGAAGACCTGTGTTCAGACTCCCAGCACCTACATAAATGGATCCCACCTGCAATCCCAGAGCTCAGGAGATAGAGCCAGGGGATCCCCAAAGCAAACTGGTTCGCTAGACTGGTGGAATTGGAAAGCTCTGTGCTCAAGTGAGAGACCCTGCTTCAGTAATGAAGTGGATAGCAACTGAGGGAGATATCTGTTGTCAACTTCTGGCCTCAGCATGGATGTATGCACAGGCACTTGTGCACACACATGCCCACGCACATGCAAACATGCACATACACATGAATGCAAACCACTCACATGCAAAAAAAAAAAAAAAAAAAAGAAAAAGGGCTTCTTCAGTAGCTCTGGAGGTCTAAGGTTGAGGAGCCATATATGGTTTTGGCTTTGTTTCTGGATAGCCCTAGGTGACACAGGAGGGCATCACATATAAGGAAGCATTTGTATTTTCTCTGATCTCCATTCATATGAACTCACCAGTATTTAATTATGAGAGTTGTGTACCAATGCCTTATCTAACCCTAATCACCTTCAGAGCCCCCATCTATAGACAATATATTTGGATTAAAATTCCATTTTTTTTTTTGATACAGGGTTTCACTTTAGCCTAGGCTGAACTGAAACTCACCCTGTAGCTCAGGCTGGCCTTGAAATCACAGCCCTCGTCTAGCCTCCTGAGTGCTAGGGTTAAAGGTGTGTAACTACCACACTCAGCTAAATTCCACTTTCTTAACATCTCACAATAGGATTTAAATTTTCACATGTGAACCATGTGTAAATCAATTTCCTCAGAATTGAAGCACTCCATCCTGGCAAGAGGCTTGTTAGAAAGTTCCAAATTGAAATATAGGTTTTTCTTTAAGACTCAAGAAGTTCTGAAATGATGCCGGGCTCATTAAGATTCAAGAAGTAAACAACTCACAAGTCTCAAGAAGTTCCTGAAATTCACAAGACTCATCAGTTCTTGGATAAGAGGCTCTCTTTGACCAGCCAAGCTATCCGAAAGTCATGCAACGAGCCCCCACATTGCAGTTTTTGTGAGCTACCATTTATGCTGGGATAGGATTTTTGCTGATGCATCTGTCTGTGAGTCATCTGCGCCCCTGTAAGTAGCCTTTCCACCCCAATAAACCCACTGTTTCACTAAGCTAGACTTAAGTGGAGTCATTCTGTGGCGTGCTGTAAGTTTCCTATCTGGGATGAAGAGACGGTTTTCATTTCTCTCCAGGAAAAGTTATGACAACATAGGGGTATACTCAAACCATAGCAGAACGTGATATTCTGGTGGGAATTTAACATCTATAAACTTCCCATGACAAGATTGTTATCTCAAGATGCTTGTTCTCGGCTCGCTGTCTTCTTTTTATATGGCCGGGATCCCCACCCATAGTGTAGTGCTGTCCTCCATTAGGGTGGGTCCTCTCACCTCAACTGACTTAATCAAGAAGAGCTCAGAGATTTAAATTCCATGAAGTTGATAAGATTAACCACCCCATCTGTCTTAAAGAGTTAATTGTTTGCTATAAGTATTGAATCAAATGAAGTCCCTATGTAATATGTCCAACACAGTAATAGCCACTTACCTTTGCTATATTAAATAACAACCATCAGTAAAACAGTTTTAAGAAAGCTGAGGAATATAAATGATTTTTATGATTATAATTTCAAAATGCAGTGTTTTAAAAATTTCTGTTTCATGTGTTTTATGTAGGAATGACTATATCATGCCATTCTTGGATCTTCTTACATCCAGGAAATGTGTTCTGTTCAGGCAGTGACTTCAGGAAGGAAATGTGGGCAAAGCCACGAGTGGCCTATGAGATTCTGCCCTATGTAACCAGTGGTACAGATATGAGTTGTTTCCAGAACACCTGAAAAGTCATTGCCAAGAGAAGACATGTTTGGAATGGTTGAATTGGACCACACTGAGATGAAACAGGTCTTAATTCAAGCTGGAATTGTAGCAGAGCACTCCTACCGCTCTATTAAGTATCTCTGAGGTTTGGCATTGAAATAGAGCCATTTCTTCATTATCTTCTGAGTGCTCTTTTTAACAGCGATGAGCACGACAAACTGATCAATTTGGATGTTCTGCAGACTTCTTCGTCTATTGGAATCATAGCCACACTAATGGCAAGCACATGGTTTCACCTAGAACAATAAAGTGTCCCCATTTTCCAACCCCTGATTTGATCTCAAGTGTAAGGGTGGCATCCTACGAGGACCAAAAAAAAAAAAAAAAAAAAAACAAAAACAAAAACTGTTAAAAGGCTTGCTGCAGGATTTCAGGTGATACAGGAAAGTTGGAGATGTCGGAGAGTCAATTTCCATCTTTAGACCAATTTAACATCCAGCAATTGATCTCCTTAAGTCCTTGAAATGAAAGAAGTAGGTCACAAATTGTAATGAATTATCTATGAATGGTTCATCTGTGCATGGATTATGTTTTCACAGTGTGTAACACTGGACATTACACATATTTAAGAGTTAATATATGAAGGGGGTCTGGGGAGATGATTCAGTTGTTAAAGGCACTTGCTTGCAAAGCTTGCCAGCCTGGGTTTAATTCCCTAGTATCCATGTAAAAACAGATTCAAAAAGTAATGCATAGAGTTTATTTGTAGCATAAAGAGGCCATGGTATACCATATAAAACATAATTAATTAATTAAAAATTAAGTGGGGCATGAAAACCCACAGAGAGTGGTGGGATAAGCAAGAGACCTAGAACCACAGCCAATCAGTGAACCCAGGATAAGCCAGCAAGATAGACACCAAAGATCTTCAACACAACCTAAAGTATTTCTCTGTACTTCTGGGAGCCAGCTATCATTTTGGGTGTTATTGATAGAATTAGGATGTCCACAGTTCTAGCTGCCTTCTGAAAAATACAGATTCTCCACAGGAGAATGGGATCAGCTCAGGTTAAATGGGAGAAACAATAGTAATTTGGTGAGATTATACTGTTGTCTTTAGGCCCATGGTTAGAGGAAGCTTCCCCTTGGAGTCTGGGTTCTTAGTCTCCATAGGAATTTGCCTTGCATCCCAGTTCCAGCTAAGAGTTCCTTGCCACTGCCCTAATCTTTGAGCCAATCATAGAGCCTTTAATTACCTGCCTAGGTGAAGTGCCACTCTTGCACAGGTCATTCTTGCCATGGTGGTCTCTGTCATAAAGCAGTGTCCCCTGCTTTCTCCCAACATAGGGATGCTGTCACATAGTAGTACCCTCTGCTCTCTCCCAACATTGTGGGCCTCTCTCCCCTGGCAGCTAGCCAGCACTATATGGACTTACCACCTGGAAACCGGCTTCCTTCCAAGTTCCTGTGGGGGTCTCCTGGTGTTGTGTGGCATCAGCCTGTGAAGCCTTCAGCAATAGGATCTTATCTTTTGCCTGGTGTGGGTAATCAAGTGCTTCGACAGATGCCTGTCTTGTTTTGGGGATCTCATAGATCATGAGCTCCAGATGGGAAGTAACCAATTTCTGGCACAGGAAGCTTCAGTTTGTATTAGAGTTAAGCTTCATCCCATGCCCTTCCCGGCCCTTCTTACCAGAGGATACACCCATGTTTCTTTAGAGGGTGATAATGTTTACTCTACAGCCCAAGAAAGGATCACCACAGACATTTTTATACCATGAGATAAGCAAGAGTGACTTCTGCTCAAGTCTTGAGGTGTGGTACTGGGTAGTCTGGGAAATAGCTTATACCTGTTCTCAGGGTGCAGTGTTTCTAACCCTTGGGCTATAGACGTGCTTGGGTCTGAGATGGGGTTGAGCCTTCTCATGTTCCAAGAGTCAGATCTCAACAAGCTAAAACAGCACTTGGCAACTTATATCATATTACAGAAGGGGAGAGGTGGTTGGATTTGGAATGCATTTAAAAGACAATACAACTCACTGATGGATTGAGTTTAGGTTGTGAGAGATAAGGTTTTGCATTTGCACCATAATGTAAATGGTGGTGATGCTAAATTGCATGCCTCAAGCTTAAGAAGAAGAATTTGTAGCAGAGACATTTGAGAGAAGAAAGAAGAATAGGCAAGGAACTAGTAACAAGGCCTCACTCCTGGCAAGGAAGTAGAAGTGGTTACAGGTGGTCTCAGTCTCTCTCTCTCTCTCTCTCTGCTTGAAAATGAATAAATAAAATATTAAAAAAGAGGAATAAAGTAATCCTCCTCTTGTCCACATTTCCCCATATTATCAAACATGCATTGGATTTACTGATCTTAGCCCCAGCACCACATACACTAGGCATGGTGGCACAAGCCTGTAAGACACAGAAGTTCAAGTCGTCCTTAACTACATAGCAAGTATGAGGTCAGCTCGGGCTACATGAGACCCTGTCTCAAAAAAGAAATGTGGTCTGGGTATGTAGTTCATCTGTTGGCTCAGCTTGCATAAAGCTCTGAGTTTGATCCCCAGAACCAAATAAACCAGTCATGGTGGTACATACCTGTAATTCCAGTACTTGAGAGGTAGAAGCAGGAGAGTCACAAGTTCAAGGCCACTTCTGTGCTGCGTAGAGAGTGAGTACAGCCTGGGATGTAGGATACCTTGTCTCAACAAAACAAAACAAAAAGAGTGGTTAATTGTTTCATCTAAAAACTATGTTAGGAAAGCACTCAGTTCCTGTGCTCCCTGGGGTTGGTGAATGCTGATCCTTATGGCTGGAGAAGTGGAAAGGACATGGGAGTTGGTGGAGCCTTTGACAGCCTTGGCTGAACCAGCTGTAAGACTTAGGTCAGACACTTGACCCTGAGGGACTTCAGTTTTCTCAGACCATTTCCAGAATAGAAGAGGTTTTACTTAGCTAAAATCCAGCCTGTGAGTAGGAACTATGCAATGTAATTAAAAAAACCCATTTAAAGCATTCAGTGTATTGGTAGGATGGTGATGATTGCATATTTTGGCAAATCGTAGTAGAAAACACAGTAAAGTGCCTTTAACTGAAGAAAAAGGTTTTGAGTCAGTGTGACTCCCAGTTGGTTTGATGGCATGTGTTATCTCGTCAGATTATCAGGAGGTAATGACATTATTCACACCACGTTAGATGTGTGTCAGCTGAGAAGCAAACGTGCTTATTCCTTCATCCAGGGTCAAAGTCAGGACATGACAAAGCCAGGGGTTTCTCTCTGGGCTGCCTGAGCCCAGTCTCCTTTTGACCATTAAATCAATATCCTTTCAATGATATTGGATTTGGATACTTCTATTAAGTGGAAAATCATTCCGAAAATATATTGAAAAATATTCATCACCAAATTAACTACCAGGCTCCTGAGCAGGAGCATAAATGAGAAAGGCTGCTATTTTTAGCATGCAGTGATAGATTTTGGCCACTAGAGGACACCATACAGACAACATCCTCCAGGACACAGCAAGTGCCTTCTATGGGTCAAAGTCCTCAGACAGAAGAGTACCATGATTTATGGCCTCAGGAAACAGGGTCATTTCGCTGTTGCTGAAGCTCTGTGTCACAAATTCTGAGTGTCCATTTTGGGGTTCTGCCTTTGTCTAAGGGTGTCTCCCATGCTGGAGTTAATATTCATAGGAAACTAAGCAAGAAAATTATGAAAAAGAAATACAAGGTTTGTCTTGGTCATGGAGTTGATTGCATTTGCAGGTTCACAGTCAGCTTGTCTGTTCATAGGATAGTGAAAATCAGGGGGGCAGCAGACCTCTGGGGGTACATAGAGATGTGGGTTTGCCCAGGTTGGGGAGAGCAGCTATGCTTTGTTGAGTTTTACAACCAGATCAATCTGGATGAAGAAAATTCTCATTATGTTAGTATAACCTAAGTCTTTAGGATAAATGCTCTGTTTACAGGTTATTAATTTTTTTCATAGTTTTACAAATACAGTACTTAAACATGGAGTATTTTTTTTCAAAGAGGCTTGAACTTTCTGTTACACCTGCTTACAAGCCGGAGGCAATGGCTGTTCTAATCTATGCTACCATAAATTATGTTGGCTGGTTTCTGAACTGTATGTAAATGGAATTTCACTGCATATATTCTTTTGTGCCTGGCTTATTTCACCAAAGTGATCTTGTTAACAATCTTCTGAGTGTGTGCCTGTGTCCTTTTTGTTACCAAATACTAGTCCACAATATTTTAAAGGTGACGCAACAGCCACTTCTAGTGCGTTGCATGTTGGGTATGACAGAAAGGAAAGAATTAAAGGTGTCTTGGAGAGTTTGGGTTCGAGTGACCAGACGTTCTTATTAAGATGGGGAAGAATAAGAGAAGAATAAGTTATAGGAACAAGGGAAAATTGGAAAATAAGGCCGTCAATTTTGAACACACAAATCTCAAGATGTATAGCAGATATAAAGATGGCCATACTGAGTGAACAACTGGACACCTAATTGTGCAGTTTACAAGGGTTGGCCCAACTAAATTTTTTTTATTGTCCATAATGAGTTACACTTTTTAGTGAGCCAACAATGAGTTGTTATCCCCAATTCCTCATTACCCCCCCTCCCCATCCCCAGTTAGCTGGATATCCTCCTCTGTGGCGCCCATCTAAATTTGAGCGTCATTTAAATGATATTTAGAGTAATTCAAAATTAAATCATATATATGTAGAGAAGAAAAGGTAAGGTAAGAGTTCCACAATGCCCCAATTAAGTGTTTTTTTTCTTTTTTTTCTTTATTGTCCATAATGAGTTACATTGTTTAGTGGGCCAACCATGAGTTGTTATCCCCAATTCCCCATTGCCCCCCTTCCCCATTCCCAGTCAGCTGGATATCCTCCTCCATGGGCCGTCTGTATCAGTCTTTGTGGTAGGGGACCATGGATAGCCCAGTCTTCAGCCGGGTTCTCATGACCCAAGTGTGTTATTACTGAGGGTTGTCAAGTCTCTGATATTCTCCCCAATTAAGTGTTAAGAAATAAGGAAATTGAAGTGCCACCAGCAAAGTAGCACCAGAAGGAACAACTGGTAAATTAAGAAAACATGTTTTCCATGAAGACATCTTGAAGTTTTGTATAAGATCATGTCACTGCTAAATATTTATGTTAAATTTAATTTACTTTAACATGAAAATAATTTTTGTGGTTTTCAAAAAGATTACAACAGCTACATTAATAATATTTTCCAGTAATATAAACAATGCCCTGGTGGCTATTACAAAATTGGTCAACTAATTGTATTACTGAAAATTTCAAAATGACAGAGGATCAATATTCCTTCATGATGACTGCTTACTTTGGATTTAAATTTGATGCTTTGGGCTTTGTTAATCTGTGAAACTAAGCCTCTCTCATAAGAACACTAGCCAGCCAATGGTAAGATTCACAGGAAACACATTATAGACCTGGAGACCCAAGAAAAATATTTCAAATCCACACAGCATCAAATAGAGGTTTCTAAGAAATTCTATAATTCCACATGAGCCAATAACTCATATTTGCAGACACCCCTTAGCTTTTAAAGAAGGGAGGGAGTTTCTCTTTAAATATCACCTAAAAATTGGGTTTGAACTGGGAAAAGCTGAAATGATGCTCTTGAATGAGCCCGTCAAAGCCAATTTCCACCAAACAGCCCATTCCAAGCAGCGAATGTCAGCTCTCTTCGCATCTTGCTTTTGTTCTCTGGCTTTGGCTTTCTAATGACAAAACAAAACAAAAACAAAAGACTCCTGGAATGAGACAGCTACTACAAAATATGTTTTTGATGCGACTGTAAGCAAATTGTAATCCTAGGACCTTTGATTACTCATGATCCATTTATGATGCTAACGATGAGAATGCCATGTGTGCTAGTCTGCTGGTACAAAACTCAAAATATTCTCTGTAAATTGGAAATAATTCACCATGTCATACTTCTCATCTTAAAAGTTTGTTTAGCTTCCCCAGAGCTGTTTAACACAGTGGTGCTGGGTGACCCCCTGCCTTCAGAGAGCAAGTTATAGAGACAATGACTCTCGGCAGACTGGGTGATGATTTGTGGATGACAGCATGTGACCTGTTGTAACAGATTGTCAGCAGCATTTCCGAGGCACTAAGACCACTTGACACTGCAGTGTCAGTTAACAGTGCCTGGTAACTGCATTGGTTATTTTAAATGGACTTTTGGAGGAAGGCAGAGAGAGCATTAATTTCCCTGGAAGAGATTTCCCTATTATTTTAAAATACTATGTGTCAACAAGGTAGGTTTTATTCCTTGAGGAGAGTAAAGCTGGAGAAAAATAAATACTGAGCAATGAACTAAGCAGCATCAAATTTAGATATAATTTTCCAATAAATGTCTCCATCTCTGTGTTTCCCCTAAGCTTTTGGAGTGTTTTGTGTTTTCTAAGATTAGGAAAGAGAGCCGGGCGTGGTGATGCATGCCTTTTTAATTCCAGCAGAGGTAGGAGGATCGCCGTGAGTTCGAGGCCACCCTGAGACTACATAGTGAATTCCAGGTCAGCCTGGGCTAGAGTGAGACCCTACCTCGAAAAAAAACACAAGCAAACAAACAAAAGAAATGTAGAAAGATGTGCCCTTTTGTGCAAATACTAATGATTAATGATCAACTAAGGAATTTATTAGGGTTACATTTTTCTTCATCAAAGATTTAGGTATACAAAGCATGTTAGAAAAACCCAATTATGAATTCTGACTAGATTACTGGTATTACTCTGTATGTAGTTTTTGTACTTTTATAAAACTAAATCATCTGGCCCAGAATCAATCAACTTCTTTTAAGCTAGATTGTCTACTAAATAATTTCTCTCCCCATTGTTTAATAGGTGATGATTCCCATTGATATATGCTGGTCTTTTGAGGAAATATAAGGAATATATATATTTAATTTCACTTTCTTCACCTGTACAATGAGTAAAACACAATACATGCTCGTATTGGCTCTGCTTGCCTCATAGTTTTTTTGTGTGTGAAATTCAAACAAAAAGATCAGTGTAAGCTATTATCATTGCTCGTGGTTGTCCATGAAAACCAGATGCTGAGTACCACATGCTTCAATTGTAGGGCATAAAGAAATCAAGGTGGAACTGAGCTGGAAGCTTCCTCCCTGCTGCCTAGTTTTCACAGTGCTGGAAGGTGCTCTGCAGGCTGCTGGGGGAGAAAGTCTTCAATAGTCCTCCCAACTCTGGACCCAGTGTGCTCCACAGCTGACCAACCAAGCCAAAAGTGCCCACTGGTGAGATAATGGCATGACTGTTTGGTGTTTGGGTGGGGGGTGGGGGTGGGAATCAACTGCTCTCTGATTGCATTTGAGGCCCACTACACAGGAGGGAATTCGTGCTTGACACTGTAATCCTGATTCAAAGTCCATGGCTAATGAGGTCCTAGCCCCAGAGGGAAACCTACTACTGTTATTGTGTTAAATGGCCAGGTTGTCAAGCTGCCTTCTAAATATTTATGTGTATACCTTTCAATTTGTTTGGCTTTCAGCCTTGATGACAGGCATAAAGCTGTGTTGTCGGGGACGGGCTTATGGGGTTATAAACCAGCTTCCCCTTGCCAGTGTTGGGCACACCTTCCTGCCGCTGTTTGCAGTGCTGTGGCAGAGGTGATGTCCAGCCCTCTGCTCATGCCATCATTTTCCCTGCCAGAATGGAGTCTCCCCTCGAGTCCGTAAGCCAAATAAACCCATTCCTCCACAAGCCGCTTTTGTTTGGGTTCTTTCTGCACAGCAACTAGAAAGCTGACCGCAACAGGCATGGTGGTAAATGTGATCAAAATACATCACATACATATGTGAAATTGACATAATACAAACTTAAAAAGTAAAACATTTATGAAATAATAACACAATAACTTCATGTTGGGCCTCATTGTAAGTATACTGATTATAGCATATAGTTCTCAAAGCTATTCCCTTTGCAACAACACTATGATATATATATCAAAGAAAGTGAATGTACCAGATTAAATAATTTACATAAAAATCAGTAAATTAGTTACTTCCCAAGTAGAGATCAGATTCAAACACCAATCTTCTTCAAAATTAGGAATACTAAAAAATATGAAATAGAACCATTTACATTAACTATATACATCATATACATTGGTACAAAACTTGTGTAGCTATAGCTCAAACCAAAATTATTCTAATCCTTTTTAAATTGACTAGTTGTACTGCTACACTGTATCCCTCAGGTCAAAACCTGCAATAGGAAATGAGAAAACTCAGGGTGCAAAAGCTCAATCAATAGTATTTTATGTTTGGAAAATGTGTGCAGATTTTTAGTTTAGTTTGGAGCTCAGTGTTATGTTGGCAAGAAAGTCTGACTCTAAGTGTGGTTTTTAATTCCTTTCTTAATGAACACACTAGTAGACCCTGTATTGCCTAAGTGGGAGCTTTGGTAAAAATTGTTCAAGTATCATAACGAATGGAGAAACACTAGAAGCCTTCCCTTTAAAGCCAGTAAGGATGCCTACAATGACCCTTCTGTTTGATACATGACAGAATGTCCTGGTGGCTGAAATGAGAGAAGGAAAAGAAGAAAGGGAAGAGACAGTCAGTAGGGACAGAAGATTTAATTATTACACAGCAAGCACAAGAGAATCCGCAGACACATTAGTAAAGCTGAAGAGTTCAGTCTGTGTGCTGAGCACAAATCAATAAGGAAAAAATCAATCAAATTCTCTTGTAGCAGTAGCCAATTAAAAAGTGCAATAGACCATTGTGCTCAGTATATAATGGCAGAGACAAAATCCCTGCACTATCTAGGGGCTGCTCTCAGAATACAAAAGACATTGTGGAGAACAGTTAAAATGTCATTAAAAGACACAAATGAAGACCTAATGAGTTGAGTGGAATTTCAGATTGTGGAGGGAAGATTTCATAAGAGTTCTTAGTTATTTATGGATCCAATTTACTTCTGATGGTTATTTTTTTAATTTTACATAAACAATTTAAAGTGTTATTGAAAGACACCAAAGAAGACCTAATGAGATTGAGAGGAATTTCAGATTGTCAAGGGAAGATTTAACATTATAAAGAATTGTGTATGTAAGATTAAAAAATAATCATCAGAAGTAAATTGGACACATAAGTATCTATAAATAACTAAAACACTCCTTCAAATGAAGAACAAGATGGGAAAATGGGGAAACATCTTTCCAGACACCTGGTATCTGGGTTAGCTGTTAATATGTTACCAAGCTATGATAATTCAGTGTGGCATAGGTACTGAAAACTCCAAAGAGGCATTATAGTTTGATACAAGTAGAATAAAATTTAGACCAAATCCAGGTGTGTGTAAGGACTTGGTGAGATTGCTGAAGTGGTATATTATTTAATAAGCATTATTGTGCAAACTGGCCAAATATTTGGAAGGAACAAAACAGGCCTTACACTCATAGCATATATAAAGTAATGCCCCACTGGAATCAACGTCTAAATATAGAGGCAAAAAACTATAAAGCTTCTAGAAAAATATCTTAGAGAATATCTTTTCAACAATAGGATGGAAAACAGTTTCTTAAATGGATGACAAGAGCATAAAGCGTAGACATGAACAACATGGAACTGATCACGTAACATTCTGCATTTCTGTTTTGAGGAGGACACTGTGAACAGGCAGGGTTCAGTCTTAAAGCAACCATAGGTCCAACCAACCTAGACCCAAGAGGGTGGAAAATGAACTCTTCGTTAAGACTAGCAAACCCAGATAGCTGAAGAGCTTGAGGGAGAGGGAATAATTATTATAGTCACTTTTATAGGGGTCACCATTGTTCACATTTCTTTTTTTGAAGGATGGAATTGAGAAGCAGAACTAGAGAATCCAGGCCAGAGTATGAACAGATAGGGGAGAACTCTCGTGAGGTCATTACTTGACTCTCAGTGTCTATTCTTCTGGCTACTTCCCCTGACACTTAGCTAGGCTTACCATTTTGCACGGCAATTGCAAATGCAATTTGTAATTTGCACAATTGGTTGTTTCTCTTGTTTCTCAGTGGACCCTGTGGTAAGTCTGCTCAGAGGGAGGAAAGTAGGTGGACCTCGGGTTGACTGGAACACATGAGTGCCAGCTGTATCATCCGTTCTCATCTTCTAGTTTAAGGTGGAAGCCCAGGTTGATAATAGTGGAGGAGACATGTACATGATGACTGTGGGATCCTGTTAGCCCTGATTTTATTACATAGCCTTTCTTAGTTGTGTTATTTATTTTTTGCAAAAAAGGAATAAATTTCTACTCATTTCAGCCACTGTAATTTTGTATTTTCTTTCATTTGTATTTGAATTTAATTGTGATTGAAACATTGGTAAATATTTGGGAATAGCACATGGTGTGGAATTTAGGCTCAGTTCTTGCAAAAAAAAAAAAACAAAACCCAAAAAACAACTTCTTTCATTGAAGTAGTAGAGAAGAATGAAATAATGGTTGTAGCTACAGATGCCCTGGTGAACCGGAGCTTAGAGAGTTCCTGTGTTATTTAAGGTCATGATTTTCTTCATACTATAAAGTAGGTTTAGTTGTGAGAATAACAGAATAGGTTTTGGTAGAACAAGTTTAAGGCGAATAGAAAAGATTTAACAGAAAATTATTGTGAGGCATGAGGGGGAGAGAGAGAGAGACAGAAACAGAGACAGAGAGAAAGAGGGAGAGAAAGAGAGAGAAAAGAGAGAGAGTGCACAGATGGATAATCAAGGGCTTGGCAGTGATATTGAGGTCACAGCCAACATAATTCTAACAGTCAAGTATATTCTATGGTGCACAGTGGTGGCATCTGGGATTGCATTTTAGCTTTAGGGGAGTAAAGAAGAGAAAAGGGAGGTTTTCAGCAGTCACTTAGCAATTTCTATTAGACTGTTTCTATACACTAGATGGGTTGTATGAATGTGCCAACATGAAACAATCCAGATTTCACTGTACAAGAAGCTCATTTAGAATATTGTATCTTGAAGGATGCTGATACAATCAGTGTGTGTAGGAAGGTGAATGAGTTTTATTTCTGAGTATATTCATGACAACAGAACTGCCATAATACTTCAAAAACCACATTTGGATTTTCATTTTTAAGACAAAGAGCACTAGATTAAGTTGGAACCTAAGTCATTGGTGCTCCATGCTTGGTACTGTAATCCTGATTAAAAGTACAACGAGAGAGCTGTGGCCCATCTAACCTTACCAACCAACTGTAGGCCGATGGATGAGATCCTGACAAGAGAGGAGCCACCACAGTCATATCAGGGAGGATCCATAGGGAACTCAGCAGACAATGAATGATGAACAAGGGACCTATAACCACAGTCATTCAATCAACACAGGATAGGCCATTGAGACAGGAACCAAG